>CATIWM010182133.1:0-10688 GCA_949671775.1 Mallotus repandus
GGTTGTAAATAGAGAAGTATGTTGTTTAGATAATGTTTGTGTGCTTAGTATACTAAGCCCTTTTTAATAGAATGATGAAAGTTGGTTGCTTGTGAACATATTTTATTCTTGAAGTATTAGGAATAATAGGTGTTGAGTTCTATCTTAATTGGAGTGTTACAATCTTCATTGGAAAGAGTACTTTAAGATGCATATAATCGGCCCTAGTGAATTACCCCCTATGACCATGGATTTCACTTTAGATGTTGTATATGCACCCATCCCACCTTAAGTTGCTTGTCCAGTAGTTCACGCTAGCTCACGGTTTGATAATGCATAATTATTTATACCCTTAAAAGATTGTGTCCTTCTTCCTTTATAGTTTTTTTTTTCTCTTTTTGATTGTTGCCTTGCATTTGCCATACTAAGGTCTGTTTTTAAACTTTGGTTGCGGCAACAAACTTGATTTTTTCTTACTTTGACTCAGTTGTGCAGACACATGAAAGGGAATATCCTTGTACCTCTTCACAGACACGTAGAATGGATAAAAAATTTCCTACTATAATCGAAAGGGAATGCAGTATATGCTTCTATAATTAACATTTCTACTGTTCGGTGCTGATGTTTTGTTGGTAGAACTGGTGCCTTAATAATTCAAAGCAACTATAACCTTGTGTTTGGAGTGAAAGGATGTTTCTTTTGATGTTCTCAAAGTTAAACTAACTTAGTCAATAATTGGCCAAAGAAGATAATTCACATAGACCAAGGCATATGGATGATCTAGATTCACAAACATTAAAATGAGAAGAGAAAGGGTACAAGTCCAAACATACAAAATTTTTAAAATACTATTTTAAAATTTGACATCAGAAGTAAAAGGTGTTGGTTTGCAGTGATATTTTCTGTTTTAGTTAAAAAGGAATGGAAGTCCTTATTTTAAGAAAATGAAGTATGGCTTGATATAATGTTAGGTGAATATTAGTTATTGAAAAGTAGACTACATTTTTGTATAAAAAGGAACCACTTGTTATAATATAAAAAAAAACAAGTGTGTGTGTGAGGAGAGGCAAGAAAATAAGAAAAAAAAAGAAACTTTTGTTCTTGTAGATAGCAATTTCTGCAATTCATGAATATGTAATAGCACTTTTCCAATCTCTCCTCTGCTTTATTTTTGTCTTTGGTATGTTCATGTTTAAGCCATCTCTTTTCTTTTGAAAGCATAGAACCCTTGCTTTCCAGTTTTACAATATGGTATCAGAGCTTCAATGATCTTTGAGGGGCCTATGTTTGTTAAAAATCAGTTTTTTGAAAATATTGTTCAAAGGATTTAAGTGTTTCTTGCATGAAATGGTTGCTCTGTTTTTCATAACTGCTTTCATGATCATTTGAAAAATCAACTTCAAGCTTTCATATCTTCATCAAGTTCGTGTTTCTTGAATCACTTTTTTGAGAGTGTTGAAAAGACCAGCATGTCTTTAAAATGAAAATAGGACCAGCAAGTCAAAAAACTGTAAGAACAAAAAACTTAAAAGGGACCAACAAGTCCAAAAACTGCAAGAACAAGAAAACATGAAGAGGACTGGCATGTCTATAACTACAATAACAAGAAGAATGAAGGGACATAGAGCATGTCCTTAAACTGCATGCGACCAAAAGTATATTGAAAAACTGCTTGATATACAAACTTGCTGAAAGTTGTTAGTACAACATGATAAACCATATGTTTATTTGTTTATTGAAGTTACAGAAATTAATTTCAAGGAGGAGCAACCATAAAATGAAAAAGAAAATGATGCTAGAAGGATTTTTCTATTAAAGAGGAGAATGCTCCAAGAAAATCCATGTTTCAGGAATCTATGATGACTTGAACCTCTTATTAAGTGCAAGGAGCTGCTCAAGAAGGAGCTGCAAACTTGAAGACTTAAAGTTATCAAAGTTCAAGGAGCTGCAAATTTGAAGCCTTGGAGTTCTATGATTCAAGATTTCAAAAAAACTCAAATCTTCAGTAAAATCTCAAGGAGTAGTGTTGGAGATGTGAGATTTTGCAGTGATGTTTTCTGTTTTAGTTGAAAAGGAATGGAAGTCCTTATTTTAAGGAAAGGAAGTCGTTAGGTAATTTTCGTAAGTGCACGGTTCACAATAAGTAGTAAAATTCAAGAATCGAGTATCATTCCAACGAGGAGATCAATACCAAGTACTAGCCTTAATTTTATTTTCACAAGCTAAAAAAAAGAGATTAAATAAGACAAAAAATATATTAACTGATAAAGATAAATTCTAAATCTAAAATATTCCTTTTAAAAATTCAATATTCAAAAGATAGACCCTAGATTCGCTTCACTAGACACTTACTCGAATTACGCGATTTAATCTTATTTCAACTTGTTAATACAGTCAAGGGTAAATTTCTCAAATTGCTTAAAGTCTCTTTCGAAATCATTTAAGCATGCCAAAACTAATTAGCTCCTAGTTTCATGGTCAAGTTAATTAATTAAGACTCATTAAGTTCCTTAGCAATTTAACACTCCTCGAAGGATTTGTCTACTTTCGTGATCGAGGTTCCTAAGTTTCACAGGTCTATGTGCTAATAGATCATGCAACTTTCATTGTCTCTAATCTATCCACAAACATGCATTTAATCAGACCTAAAATCAAATACAAGAACATATAAAAATAACTTGTAAAATTGACTTAATATTAACTTATTGAATTAAAATATAAAAATCCAAACAAGTAGTAGTTTAGCTACACGAATCCAAACCCTGAATAAATTAGTTAGACATGATAGAAATAATCATAATCAAAGATATTCTAAGCATGAGAACAATTTTACTTGAACGTGGTTGACTTGAATCTCTTTGATTGATGAATCCTGGCTCAAAAATATCTTTGATTGATGAATTGAATGAATGTTGATTGAATGAATTCATGAATTCCTTCATTAGGCTTAGCATCTCTTCCTTTTATAGCCATCTTTTGCCCCCAGAACTTCAAATTCTAGAATATTCTCATTATGTAATCTTCCAAGTATGAAATCTTCTAATTCCGTAGTCCTGAATGAAAGAGGAAGATTTTTCACGAGCACACACCCTAGCGCATGGCCATGCACAAGAGTGTATAAGAGAGTGTGCACATGGGCGTGTATGTTAATTTTGTATGCATGGGTTATCACATGGCCATGCACGCAGGTGTGTACTATTCCATATTTGTGCACGGCCTAATACATGGTCGTGTGATGGAGCATGTATAACTTCTTCATCGGGCTTGATTTCAACCATGTTTGTGCACACCTTCTTGCACAGGCGTGTAGAGAAACGTGCAGAATTCTTGATAAGCACACAAGCATGTGCTAGCTTGTGTGCACGATAGTGCTGAGAGACTTTCCAGACACGGTTCTAGACACAGGTGTGCACTAGTTTCAGTTCAAAAAATTGCAATAAATAATTTAATTAGATACTATAATGCACTTAATTATTAAACAAACATTCAAAAGTATTTTTTAGAATGCAATTTAATAACATTATGCTCAATGTAAGTAAAATAAGTAATAATTAAATAAACTTATAAAAAATATATTATAAAACTAATAAAAAGGTTTCTAAACTTATGTATATAAATGACATATAACAAATTTCCCCACACTAAACATTTACTTGTCCTCAAGCAAAATTCACAATAACACTCGTCAACGCAACGAACTTAGCACAATGACAGGTTTCAAAATGTCCATCTGCCATAATCGTAAATTAATACAAAACTTATAAATAAAAATTAAACTGATAACTCAAGGTTAAATACGTAAGTTTTATCAAGTGAAGCGCAAACTTAATCGTTGAATTTCCAAAAACTAATAAATTAATAATCAAGAAAAACAAAAGCAAATGATATTGCTTCTTACAACCTCAACAACCTCTTACTTCCATCACATAAAAGATAGCAGTTTTTTTATTTTATTTTACTAGCGAGTGCATCTTATGCTCCATCTCGCTTTAATTTATCTATTCTTCTCACTTTTAGTAATCACCCGTTGTTCTAGTATTACTAAGTGTGGACACCATTAAGTGAGTCGTTTGGATACTCGTACTCATATTAGAGCATTGGAGCATATTATAGAGCATAAACATTTAAAAATTAAGCTCAGCTCTAGAGAAGAGAATTTTTTTTTTTTTTGCTATCGTGCACGTGCTAGTGTCAAGGGTTGATCAAGAGTTACAATTCAGTATCACATACAAGTATTTTTCTAAACTATCAACTCACATATTCAATTATTCAAAAGCAATAGGCATTAAGTTCAATAAATTTTCAGAAGTCCTTAACCACAAATTATCAACCTAATTTAAGATTTACAAATTAAGCATTAACATAAGATTATGAAAAATGTACATTGAAATCACATTCGATGTACTTTGTTCGTCACAGTGATAAATTGCAAAAATTTAGTATGTGAGTGTGCTAAATGCAAATATGCACATATGATAAAATGCAAACAGAATGTATATACCCTCCCCCACACTTAAACATGTCATTGTCCTCAGTGACTCAAAGAAATAAAATAAAGTAAAGAACAAAAAGAAGAACAACTTCCTTAAGCGTTCAGAGAGCACATGATGAACTAAAATAGGAGACACCTGGACATGGCCTCTATAGCTTGCCAAACTAAATGAATGTTTTTTTTAACTCTTCTCCCCTATGCATGATGGTCCTGAAAAATAAAAACTAAAAGTAAGAGAAATATAAGAAAAAAATAAAAATGAAATGAAAAAAATGTTGCTAAAATAAAATAAAACTGAATGGATTGCCTGCCATTAAGCGCTTGTTTAGAGTCATTAGCTTGACTAAATTCCTATTTGATCATCAGGGAGGATTGATTAAATAATCATCCTCCCCAACCTGAGCTCGCATATTTGGCATTCGAAAAGAAGATGAAAAATTATGAAAATACATATATTTAACAGCACTTTTAATTCACCACTCTTTAATAACTTTCTCTAGAGGTCCTTTTTCTTCTTAACTTTCTTGTTTGCTTTCAACTCCTTGGTATCATGAATGAAGCGGGTTTTAAGTGGCTCTTTGGACACTTGTGGAAAAACATCTTTAGTATGAACCTCAACTGCATCCACCCAAAAATAAGAAGTCATTAATGTGGTTATTATGCCATTTTGAACACATCAAACTCAAATATCTCTTCTCCAAATTCAAGTTTTATTTTTCCTCTCTTGACATCAATTATTGCTCCAACTGAAGCTAGGAATGGTTGTCCCAAGATTATGGGGATTTGGGAATCTTCCTCTATCTTTAAGATCACTATGTCATAAGGCATATAGAATTCTCCAACTTTGATTGGCACATCTTCCAAAATTCCTTCAAGATAGATGATAGATCTATCAGCTACTTGTAAAGAAATATTAGTAGGTTTGGTTTCACCAATGTTCAATTTCCTGCTTAAAGATAAAGGCACTATAGTTATACTAGCTCCAAGATCACAAAAGACTCTATTAATGGAAAATTTACCAACAATATAAGGTATAGTGATACTCCCTGGATCTTTAAGCTTTGGAAGGAGCTTATTTCTGATGACTACACTGCATTCCTTATTCATTCGAATAGTCTCATGATTATCCCACTTTCTTTTATTAGATATGATATCTTTGAGGCGTTTGGCATATTTTGCCATTTGAGTTACTACCTTCAAGAAAGGAATTATGATATCTAACTGCTTGAATACCTTTAACACCTTCTAAAATTGCTTGTCAAGTGCTCCATTATTCATCCTTTAAGGGAAGGTAAACAAAGTGTTTTCATTTGCTTATGCTCTTGAACATCATCTTTTAGCTTTTCTTCCTTTTCATGAAGTTGCTCAAACTCAGCTTTTGGTTCCTCATCGTTGTGCTTAATCTCAGGCAATTGTTTCCTATTACTCAAAGTTATTGCATTCACATGCTCCCTTAGGTTCTCAGGTTGGCTTGGAAAGTGGCCTATCTGGTGATAATTTGAGGAACTTTCTTGTGATGCTATTTGGTGTTCTAGCATCTTTTCGTGTGTGGTTAACTGTTATAGCATCAATTCACTTGAAGTTCTCTTCATGCTGCTACAAACCCTCTTGAAGTGTTTGATTTATCTTGCTCTGTAAGTGGATAAAGTTTTCCATCATTATCTCAAGGTTGGACATGGGTTCGAGTTCAGAGTTTATATTCCTCTGCTAAAATATTGGTGGAGGTGGAGCTTTGTATCCCAGCTATGCACTTGGGGTTTGGTTTCCACCTTGATTGGACCATGAATAGTTCGGGTGATTTCTTCATCCAAGGTTATATGTGCTGGAGTATGGATTCCCTTGATGCCTGCAATTAAAATCATTTAAAGCATTTAATTGCTTAATAGAATAACCTTGACAGAAAATGTTACCTTATTGACATTCTGTGATAGAATGTCCTCCTCCACACACTTCATTTGAGAGTACTTGAGATGGGAATCCAAAAAAATTTAGCTTCTCTAACTTCTTGGTAAAAGAGTTTAATTTGGCATTCATTACGCTTAGACTGTCAATTTTATACACCCTTGCAGCTTTCTTAGGTTGATTTCTCTCCCCATTCTACTGATAGTTGTTTTAAGCCATTTTCTTCAAGAGAGCATAAGCATCATCATGGGTTTTGCTTATAAAAGAACCTTGGCCAGTAGCATCGATAGTGATTTACAAGGACTCAGATAGTCCTTGGTAGAAAGTTTGCATTAGGAACTAGTCCAGAATACCATGATGAGGACAATGCCTTTGTAAGTCTTTAAATCTCTCCCAAGCTTCATAGAGAGACTCTCCAGGTTGTTGCTTGAATCTGATGAGGTCTTGGCAATACATTGCAGTCTTTAGAGGTGGGTAATATTTGACTAGGAAAGCCTTAAAAGTCATATCCCATGAGAGAACTTAGCCATATCTTCACCTTATCTCTTAATGAAAATGGGAATAGCCGGAGGCGAATAGCATTTGAACTCACTCCATTTATTTTGAATGTATCACATATGTCTAAGAAAGAACCTAAATGAGCATTTGGATCTTCTATTGGTAACCCTTTGAACTGATACTATGAAACCATATGGATGTATGCAAGTTTGATTTCAAAGGTATTGGCTTCGATAGTTGGCTTCACAATGTAGGTTTGACTCCATGTGAGACTTGGTACCCCATATTCTTCCAACCATTCTTCTATCTTTTTCTCTTTTCTCTTTTCGGTTCTTTTTGCAAGACTTCTCAACCTCTAGATTTACTTTCTCTAGTTCAAGACGTTTTGATCTTGTTTGCATAAACAAGAGTCAAGTACCTAAAAAAAGTAAAGAAAATTAAATTAAAAATTATAAAATATATTATGAAAAAAATTATCTCTAGTTCAAGACGTCTTATAAAGTATCAAGCAAGAGATAAATATAAAAAATTAAATAAAAATTTATGAAAAATTATCTCTAGTTCAAGACGTCTTATCGAGTATCGTTCCCACGAGGAGATTGATGTCAAGTACCAGCCTTAATTTTATTTCCACTGGCTAACAAAACAGATTAAATAAGATAGAAAATATATTAACTGACAAAGATAAATTCTAAATCTAAAATATTCTTTTTAAAAATTCAATAATCAAAAGATAGAGCCTGGATTCGCTTCATTAGACACTTACTCAAATTACACAATTTAATCTTAATTAAACTTGTTAATACAGTCAAGGGTAAATTACTCAAACTACTTAAAGTCTCTTTTGAGATCATTCAAGCATGCCAAAACTAATTACTGCCTATTTTCATAATCAAGTTAATTAATTAAGACTCATTAAGTTCCTTAGCAATTTAACACTCCCCAAAGGATTTGTCTACTTTTGTGATCGAGGTTCCTAAGTTTCATATGTCTATGAGCTAATAGATCATGCAACTTTTGTTGTCTCTAATCTATCCGCAAACATGCATTTAATCATGCCTAAAATCAAGTACAATAACATATAAAAATAACCTGTAAAATTGATTGAATAATAACTTATTGAATTAAAATATAAAAATCCAAACAAGCAGTAGTCTAGCTACACAAATCCAAACCCTAGGTAAATTAGTTAGACATGATAGAAATAATCATAATCAAACATATTCTAGGCATGAGAACAATTATGCTTGAACGTGGTTGACTTGAATCTTTACTTCTTCTTTGATCAAAAATATCTCTGATTGATGAATTGAATGAATGCTGATTGAATAAATTCATGAATTCCTTCATTAGGCTTAGCATCTCTTCCTTTTATAGCCATCTTTTGCCCCTAGAACTTCCAATTCTGGAATATTCTCATTCTGTAACCTTCCAAATATGAAATCTTCTAATTTCGTAGTTCTGAATGAAAGAGGAAGATTTTTCATAAGCACACACCCTAGCGCATGGTCATGCACAAGAGTGTGCAGGAAAGTGTGCATGTGGGCATGTACATTAATTTGTTTGCATGGCCTAGCACATGGCCATGCACGTGGGTTGGTACTATTCCATATTTGTGCATGGCCTAATACATGGCCGTGTGATGGGGCGTGTATAACTTCTTCATCAGGCTTGATTTCAACCATGTCAGTGCACACCTTCTTGCACAGGCGTGTAGAGAAATGTGCAGAATTCTTAATAAGCACACATGAGTGTGCTAGCTTGTTTGCATGATCGTGCAAAGAGACTTTCCAGACACGGTTCTAGACACAGGCGTGTACTAGCTTCCATTCACAAAAATTGCAATAAATAATTAATTAGATATTATAATGCACTTAATTATTAAACAAACATGCAAAAGTATTTCTTAGAATGCAATTCAATAACATTATGCTAAATGTAAGTAAAATCAGTAACAATTAAATAAACTGATAAAAAATATATTATAAAACCAATAAAACGATTTCTAAAATTATATATATAAATGACATATAACAGAAGTATGGCTAGATACAATGTTAGGTGAATATTAGTTATTGAAAAGTAGACTACATTTTTGTATAAAAAGGAACCACTTCTTGCAATATGAAAAAAACAAGTGTGTGCATGAGGAGAGTAGAGAAAATGAGGAAAAGAGGGAAAAAAAAAGAAACTTTTGTTCTTGTAGGTAGCAATTTCTGCAATTCATGAATGTGCAGTAGCACTTTTTCAATCTCTCCTTTGCTTCATTTTTGTCTTGACTATGTTCATGTTTATGCCATCTCTTTTCTTTTGAAAGCATAGAACCCTTCCTTTCTAATTTTACAACAGAAGGTTTCTCACAGTACAATTTTCTCAAGTTCCTTGGGCACGTGGGAATGAGACATTTGCAAAAAAGCTTCAGAAGTTTCTATCGCTGAGATATCTATAGATGTTCCTTGGCTTTTGTTAATATTACAAAATTCATTATGATTGCTTCACCAAACCTAATACTCAATACTATATCATCCGCTGTAGACATGTTTAATTAGTGAATATATTTTTATATTTAATTCTTGAAGAAAAAATATTTACAATATCAATATTCAAAACAATTTTTTATTTTTTATTGTTTTCCTACGAGAAAGTAAATTATTATCCTATCCTAAATAAAGTATTTCAATAGTTATTTATTATATATTTTTAAAATAATATGAATAAAATAATAACAATAATAGTAATAATAATAAAAAAATTATATTTTATATTTTATAAATATTTACTAAGCTTGTAAATACAGAGTTAAGAAACAAATTATTAAGAAAAAAATTATTAAAAAATATTTATGTATTGTTGTAACAATAAAAAAAATTTTATGTTAAAGCTAATCCAATTATGAATTATAATGAGATACACTTATAAATTTTATTTTATTTATATCGAATTTATATTTTTATTTCGTTACATTAAAAGCTTAGCAATCTTGAGGGAAATTTTAGAGTGACTATAGTTTTTATTTACTTTATTTTTACTTTTCTTTGTTCACCATTGGATGAGAGTGTATTAAATAATCCAATGCTAGTTATTAATAAAGTAAAGTTTATTTTGTAAAAAACAAAGTAACCATATACTACACCAAGCCATGAGCAACACCATAGGGATAGCCATATTCTTATTCCTTTTTTTTTCATTTTATGTTAAAAAATTAAAATGGTTTGTTTTTAAATATATGTATTATTATCTCTTATACAATTACAATTTTAAAAATAAAAAATTACATTTTTAATTTTTTATAATTTAACAATTTAATAGTTATATATTTTTATCGAATGACAAAACAAGTTTAGTTGTGTTACATTATAAGATAGTAGTAAAATAATTAAAAACTATTAAAATATAATTGTTTAAAAATATTGATATTATTTATAACTTTTAAAAATATAGATATTCAAATGTTGAACAACTTCTACTGATATAGGAGTGAGGCAACAACCATCTCACATTTGCTCTTATAATTTGGCTATATTGCAGTTTTTGTTAAACACTAAACACTCAAACAGTCTTTACTCAAACTCTCTTAAACACACTACAACTCTTATAACTCAAGCTTTAATATTTGAATTACTTGCTTGATGATTACAATGCATGGAAGATGGGGTATTTATACTTATCCCAAACTAATACAAACCACAAAATATGCTTATAAATAAATTAATACAAAATATTTAAAACCACACACATTAAATCTAACACCTAACACCAATTATCATACCTCTTTTAATTTTAGCCATAACTTTTCTTCTTTTAATTAAAACCACAT
>CATIWM010182168.1:0-70726 GCA_949671775.1 Mallotus repandus
ACTAGGTAGCACGTTCTACCATTATCTCCAAATCAAATTTGGATTATAATTATTTAAATCAAATAAATAAATAATTCATAAAAAATGAATAAATAAGCAATTTAATAAATAAATAATCATATCGAATAATTTATCTTGTAAACATGCTTTATTTTAATTACTAGAAAATTTCATTTAAAATCAACTCACAGGTGGACCGTGCCGGGCGACGCGTTCTCTGCTACCCTGGTGCTACTGCTCGTGCCCCGGAATTCTCTAAAATAAATAATATTTATTTAAAATATGATTGTAAAATAATTAAATGAATTCATGAAATGAAGGAATGACAAAACTGACTCGATCTAAGACACAATGCTAATCAGACTTAGAATTACGACACAGGTCGATGTCACGCTTTATGAGAAATCTACCGAAAATTCAGCAGAGTTTTCCTTGTAAAACGGACAACGCTCTACTAAAAGTAGAGTCGACCTTACAAGAAAACACACTTCGAATATACCCTTCAGGGAACCACACTTGGGTCGGACTCCAAAACTACACATAATTCCGACCGAGTTTGAAATTCACAATAATCAATAAAATAATATAATTTTTCAATAAATCATAAAATCTCATTTAAATACCACAATTCAAATTATTTCCACAATAAATTATAAAATAAATTTATTTTCAATTAAATAGTAAAATTATAACTTATATTTAAATTTTCGTTAATAAACATATATAATTCAAATATTACAATTAAATTAACATTTATTGCAAATAATCATTTAAATTACTTAAATACATTATAAAATTAGCAAATAACTCAATTAAGATTAAAATAATAATTAAACTTATTATTCATATATTTTTCAAAATTAGTAATAATTAACTAAAAATAGGAAATAAATTATAAAAATTATTTTTATACCATTTATTACTCAAATACTGTCTAAAACATATTAATTTACATTAATTTCAACAAAAATATAAAATTCACTACTTTTTCCAAAAATCAATTTTTCACATAAACCTTCAAAAATTTATAATAAAAATTCTATACATAATTTTAATAAACTTTCTTCATGAAACTTTCTCAAACTAATTAGTAGAATTTATTAAAACTATATTCAACCCCAGACCGGAGCGGTACCAGAGTAGTAACTCCAATTACCGAAAATAATATAAATTTCAAAATAATTTCAGAAAAATAAATAAAAACCATCAATAGGTAGCTCATAACTTCTACAACAAATAATCCTAATGCACCAACATCTAATAAAATCATATACAAGCTCAAATGGATAATTTACTCAAGAACACATAAACTAAAAATTGAATTTTGAGAGGCTAAAGAACTAAAGATTTCCGGTTGAGGACGTCGGAAAAGTCGCCGGCCAAAAATTGCAAACCGGCCAAAAATCAAACCAAACCAAACCGAAGCAACCGGAGAAGAGGGCTGCTGCTGGACGGCGATCAGGCCACGGCTGGCTTGCTGCAAGTGGCAAGGCATCGGTGGCAGGCTACTAGTTCAGTTTCCGGCGAAGGTGGAAAATGAAAAGAAGGAAAGAAGAAGAAGAAGGGAAGAAAAGAAAAGGAAAAAAAAGGAAGGAAAAAAATTTTTGCATCTGTCACGTTTTTTTTTTAAAAAAAAAATACTGTTGTCCTTTATCATTTTATCTTTTTTTAATAATAATAATAATAATACACTAACAAAAAATCAATCTCTCACTCTCTTAATCTTAAAATACACACAATAAAATAATTTTATTACAATAAAATAATTTTATTACAATAAAATTAACACACTTTTATAAACTAATCATTAAAATAATTTTCATAACCAATATTCAAATTTAATTTCACAAAATAATAATCTCAGTATTAATAAAATATTTATTAACACTGCAAGTTTCAAAATATATTTTAAAATTTTCGAAATAAATTCGGGTATTTATATTTTTATCCTTATCTTTTAAGGATTTATTTTAGTTTAGGTTTAGGGTTAAGAATTCTTATAAATAGTTTATTTTGTAGCCTACTTGGCAAATCTTTTTCATCAATTAAATTAAAGTGACGAATTTTTATTCAAAATTACTTGGAGTTTTATTCTTTGAACTTTCTAAACAAAATAGGTTGTTAGATAGTTCACTTGTCTTATTAATTAGAACATCCATATCTAATTATGGCAACTTCCTGATAGCTAGAGTTCTTAGTTGTTAGATAATTAAGGGTTCTAGTTTCCACCCGACTTGTTTCTTGGACGATCTAAGGTGTGGGTATCAATAGATTATTGCAAGTTTTGCTTGTTAGATAAGCCTAGTTCGCATCAGATCCAATTCATTTTTAACACTACTTGTACTAATTAACACATAGTTGGGCTTCATCTTGAGCTTAAAATAAGTATAGCTACTCCTTTGGGCTTAATGTATCCAAATTGGACCCAATAATATTACTTTTGCCTAAATATTCAATTTGCACCAAATGAATAAGCTTTGGACTAGAATGAACTCCATGTGCTCTAAATGGATCAGACTGATTCAGATTTGTACTTTGAGCCCATATTGCTTGAATTAGCATATGTCATGCTTCTTTCATCTTCTTAGCACATGCCCATGTTATTGGACTTCCATCATAAGTCAAAGGGTCTTCAATCCTTATTGAATAAGGATTCCTTGTTACATCTTGAATCATTAGCGAATAAGGATTCCTTGTTACATCTTGAATCCTTATTGGATTAGGATTCCTTGTCACATCATAAATTCTTATTGGATTAAGTTCCTTGTCACGTCTTGAATCCTTATCTAATTAGGATTCCTTGTCATATTAGGATTCTCATCATTTTATTACAGGTTAAAGTACCTCGAACATATCCGATCAAATTTAGTATACGTGTCAGCCTAAATAAGTATATTTTTAGTATATTTGACATGTAAGCATCCCATTATAAGCAGTCTAATCATCTTATGAGCTCCATAAAATAAAGTTTGCTAAAATTTTTTAGACTGTTTAATGGGATGCTTACATGGCAAATAAGATTATGGGGCCAACAAGATTATTAGACTGTTTAATGGGATGCTTACATGGCAAATATACTAAAACTATGTTTATTTCGACTACCACATACGCTAAATTTGATCGGATATGTTAAAGACACTTTAATTTGAATAAAAATAGAACTTTAGTAACTGAAAAGAAATAAATTAAAAATCTGATACTATTTTGAAACATGGGGCAAAATTATGATACCAACAGTACAATAAATTCTTTGTATATCGATAAAATAATTTTGATTTATTTATAAGCTAGAAATTGATAAATATAATTTTAGTTTGTATTTTAAACTTTAAATATATTCAAAAAGTAAAACAATATTTTACAATATTTGTCTTCAAATCTGAATACAATACACAAATTATTAAATAATTATAAGATCCATTTATAAATATTTTATAAAATTTTTATAAATGCACTATATTTTATATATGGATTATAACTAATAATTATAATTTTTTATAATTAAATAATTGCATCAATTAATGAAGTTTATAAGAGAGATAAATTTCTTGGAAAAAATATATTTTTGTACCTATATTATATATAAATTTATACCATATATGAACTAATTTTTTAATAAAAGTATTCTTATTTTACAAGTTTAGATAAAAATATTTATATAATTTTAAACATCTATAGAAAAAATCAGATTAAAAAATAAACTTCTATTTTAAATTAAATATATAGCTTAAATTTGTATACAAATAATAAATAAAATAATTTAATTCATTCTTATGCCGACAATAGACTTTGCTTTAAATTAAGTAAATATTTGAAATTTTAATTATATAAATAATTAGTAAATTGATTAAATTTATATACAGATTTTAATTTGAAATCACTAAACATATTAAATATATAAGTAACAAATAAAACGATTGAGTTAAAAAAATTTAAAATTTTTTATAATTAAAAATTTGTGACAAATTACTTTTCTTTTTATTATTGTTATTTAGTTATAAAACTAAAAACTAGATGATAAGTATTACTCATTTTAATTTTAAACTAAACATATTAGTAGCAAACCAAATTTTATATATTTTATATTGAATTTTTATTTTTTTATTTTACTATTACTATATACTAAATTTATTCTTTTAGTAGACTAAAAAATTTAAATATGTATATGTGTAATTTATATATTATTATGATCTTACCATTTGAAAATATTTAACTAGAAAATCTACTCTGAATATTAAATTTAAAAAAAATTATCTATATTTATCTTTTGTATTTTTATTTATAAATATAATATTGCAACTCATAAGCAATTAAGAAATAATTTTTGTTCTTCTATATCTCATATTTATCTTATTGTTTTGATATTATAGCTAATAATAAATATAAATTTTACGAAAATATTCTAAATAAAAGTTTTTCACTAATTAATTATGTTTATTATTTATTACTTTTTTAGTTATATTCCTTTTTAACTTTTTATACTTTATAGTATTTTTGTTATAAATATATCTATTTAATAATATCACTATATTACATGTTTGATAATAATATTGATCACGTGCAACTCTTATAAGGAAAAAACTTGTTATTATTAATAATATAATTTATTTTAAATATATTTACATGTATTTTATATTATTTTTTAGTTATATACATTTTGAAAAATAGTAATAATAGTTGTTAATAATTTATTATCATTTATTTAAATATTTATCAAAATATTACCATAAACTATTTAAAATGAATTTTAAAATTTAAATTTTACTAATATATTTTCTTAAAAAGTATAGCTATGAGTATTATAATTATTTAATTATTAATCATAATTTTAAAATAATATTTATTTTGTTATAAAGTATAAAAATAAGTTTATACTTTTAATTTTTTTTTAAAAATACTTTGTCTTTAGTTATTTTTAACAAAAATAATATAATAAAAAATTAAAAATAAAATCAAATAGTGATAAAAATAAATAAAAACAAAAATAATTAAAAAATAAAGTAGCCCGAGAATTTTCCTTTGATAACAAACAATTATCAACTCTAGTCGATTTTCTCTTCATAGCAAGGATGAAGGAATGGTTAACCTCTCCTGTTGCGAATTCCTCCCCATCTTCACTTTGTCTTTTATTTTTTTTGGTTGACCTAGTAAAGTCATCATTCACCATCTAACTTTTAATTGAAATTAGAAAAAAGAACATGAAAGTTGGAAAAATATATTAATCAATTTAGAAAAAATTGTCAATTACGCCTAATTGGCTAAGTTGGGTTTTTTTTTACGCTCTCTTAAATATGAAAATTTTGAAATTTTCTGAGTTCTACTCTTCTTATCCAATTACAGTTTAATTTTTTTTTCTGGTTACAATGAAAATTAAAGAAAAAAAATAACAACAGCAACAGCAACGAAGAAACTTCCTTTCAAAGTAGCTCCAATCTAATCAGCAAATATTTAGTTTGATTTATAATTTTATTGAACGATTTGCATGAAAGATTATTGAATGATGTGTATCTTATGTCTCACCAAACACATATAATATAAATTGTTTGATAAAAATCAATGGTTATGTTTTTACCTTCACTAAATCAAACGTCCACGGCATAATATCCTCTCATTTTACGTATTCTTTATCATCTTTTCTTTCTCTTCTTTTTTTTTTTTTTTTTTTCTCTTCTTCACCAAGTCATCGTTCCACATTTAACCTAAATTGAAAATGATATCCCATACCTATAAACTACTTTAAGAAGGACTAGAATTCTACACCAACAAGAAAAAAGATACTTAATCTAAACCAAGCAAAAAATACTGACTCCTACAAAAACAAAAACTTCTATCAATAAGAAATCCAAATCATACCAGGTTTGAATAAATATTTTTTCTAAATATTTTCCCTTTTTATACCTTTCATTTCCTCTCTATTCATTTATTCCCAACATTATTAACACACAACACTTTTACATTCGATATCTTCTTTCAATTCCTTTATTAACTTAACCATTGGAGTTTTTGTGGGGAAAAACCCCACCCATTCACCTTACTTCTTTTGTGAACTTGTGCAGGATTCAAAGGGTTCCCGAACAAAGTTATCAAGTGGTGCTGTCTGTGGAAAATTTTTGAGTCAATTGAAGATCACATATTTTCTTTCAAAAAATCTTAAGAACTTAAAGTATCTTGAAAATGTTGATGTCATCCAATCCGCTTTCAACAACCTAAGTAATCTCCTTGGGAACAAATGCAAACACTCAATTTATTGATATAACCATATCAGCTCCACAAACTAGAACCTCATCTCATCCTTTAACCTCAGAACCATTCACTGCTCCAACTAATGTCTAAATTTGGTTAACTCTTATGGATTCCTTATGTTATAAAGGAGAATTCCCATTGATTGGAATAACTTTTTTTGATTATCTGCCCTTACAACATATAAGCATACTAGTTCCATCTATTCCATAATTTCTTATTGCTGAAACAACTGAATTAAACCCCATTACTCAAACACAAAATTTGCCTCTTTTATACAATATAATTAATAACCTTAAAACTCATATGAGTTTGACACAGCAATAACTTCAAGTTTTAACTCAAGATAATACTCAGGTAGGAGGAGTGTCTAAAATAATCAACATAATCATACCACCTATTGGCATAATTGAAAACCTCAAAGATTCAAAACTTGATAATGACAAGACAAAAGATTGAGAGAAGATTGAGAAACTAAATCTAGTACTAGTATCCTGGCTTTGGAGGAATTTAAAATCTCTCACCGATTAAAGGAAACAATGCATAAAGCTCGAGTTCGACCGAATAAAGAAGATGAATGTGTCTTAGACAAAAGCACTCTTTTCATTAACATCATTGTCAGGACTAAAATCCCTCACAAATTCAAGTTACCTTAACTGGACTGGTACGAAGGAACTGGAGAACCAATCACTCATATATCAACATTCAAAATAAAGATGATGCTTTAGAACATCAACGATACTATATTATAACAGGTGTTTCTGAGTACACTCAATAAACCAGCCCAAATTGGTTCCATCGACTTCTAAAGAACTCAATCTCATCCTTTAAAAAGTTGGTCGAATAGTTTCGAACATGTTTTATCACAAATATCCCTCCTGCCCAAAGTATAAATGACCTTCATATGTGCAGGCAAGAAATAAATGAATCTCTGAGAAGCTATTTAAACTGATTTAACATAGTGGCAATGTAAATTAAGTATCTAAGTCATGAAGCAACAATATACGGGATAAAATCTAGTACTAGAAGGGAAAACTGCATGATAAGATTATGACTAAGAAGCCATGAACCTTTTTCAGGTAATGGCTATAACAATAAAGCTAATAGACTTGGATGAGGACAGAAAATTACGTTGGGGAGATGAAAAATCCCAAGTAAGAAAGAAGAAAGACGTGATTTAAGAAAACCCTGGAATTCAAATATATCATTCAAAAGTCCAAGTGAAGCATTTAGAAGGGAATATGCTAGATACACACCATTCAATGCTTCTAGATCATAAATCCTAACATGGATTAGACAAAATGGTGTAGGCCTACCTCCGACTAAGAAACTCAATGTAGCAAGCAAACAGACTTAGGATAGGAAACAATATTGTCAATATTACGAAGATTAAAGATATAACACAAATGAATGTCGAGACCCTAAAAGGGAAATCAAACGACTTATCCAAAATGAAGTCTTAAGGAGATTCACAGATGCAATAAAAAGAAATAGGTAGCAAGATACCCAAAGTCATATATTCAAGAATAAAAGAAAGCCTGGAATGATGTGTCTAGAGTAATAAAAATAATAGTTAGAGGAGCCTTTTTATCCAGTAGAAGACAGAAAGGGACTAAAGGAGAAGTATATTCTTGTCCAAATTTGATAAAGTCATCACATTTAGTTTAAATGATGGAAGACATATCCAACAACCTCATAATAATGCATTAGTCATTTGTGCATACATAAATAAGTATCTTCTCAAAAGAATGTTAGTTGATGACAGAAGCGTTGTTAATGCACTATCTTGGAATGTTTTCCAAGCAATAGAAGGTTTAGTAGTTGATCAAAGGGCTATCTATAACTCTATTACCAACTTCTATGAAGGGTTAACTCAACCAAGGGGAACTGTAGAGCTGACTATCGAGCTTATTAATCGAGAATTTAGAAATACCATGACATTTAAGACCACTTTCAATGTGGTTAGCATCCCTTTAACTTATAATGGAAGAACTAGAAGGCCAACCTTGTATGAAATAGGCACAGTGACGAGTATTAGGTACCTAACAATGAAGATACCTATTGGATACCAGTTATCACTATCTGAGGTGATCAAGATGCGGCAAACCAACGCTATCAACTGGCTACAAAAAGCCAAATATAAGTTTTTCCATTAGACTCCTTAGACATTGAAAAACAAGGAGCTAAACCAGAGCTACTAGATCGAATTCAAGGAGTTTGACTGAAGAATGGAAAGGAAGTCAAAATTAGCAAAGAACCAAATAATGAAGTCAAACAAAGCATTAGTGATATACTCAACAAAACACTCAGACACCTTCCCCTCAAAAGTTTTTGAGATTATTGGAATATACCCTCAAATAGCTTTAAAAGTCAAAATATTGATCCAAATGTAAAGCCAGTCATACAAAAGATGAAGAAATTTGCCTATAAAAGGCTAAAACAATTGCTAATGAAACAAAGAAGCTTTTAAACACCAAATCTATTAAGGAAGTCACTTATCCAAATTGGGTAGTTATAGTGTTGGTTAAAAAGTTGAATGAGAAATACCAAATGTGCATTGATTATACTGACCTAAATAGGACCTACCAAAAAGATAGTTACCCATTGCCAATGATTGATCGACTAGTAGACTCAAAGGCCTATCATAGTCTTTACAGCTTTATTGATGTTCCATGGGGATAACATTAGATTCCAAAGAAAAAGGAAGAAAAATAAAAAACATCCTTCATTACTCATAAAAACTTATACTGCTATAAGGTTATGCCTTTCGATTTAAGGAATGCAAGAGCCACTTATCAAAAACTGATGAACTTTATATTCAAATATCAGGATGGTAAAATAGTTAAAGTTAATGTAGATGAAATTATTGTTAAAAGTCCAAATTTAGAATCCAGTAGATTTAAACCAAATCTATAGACTTTAAATAAGTTTTGAATTAAACTTAATTTAAATAAGTGTGTATTTGATGTTAAAACAAGAAAATTCTTGGGATTTATGATATCTTATAGAGAAATAGAAGCTAACCAAAAGAAGATGGAAGCAATCCTAAACATGAAAGCTCTAACAACCTTGAATGAACTTCAAAAGCTCAATGGCAGAATTACAACACTCGGAAGGTTTATCTCATGCACATCAAAATGATGTCTCCTACTCTTCCGAGTGCTAAAAAATATAAAAAAAAATGGTTGAGTGGAATAAATAATGTAAAAAAGCCTTTAAAGAGATAAAAAGATTCATATCCTCTCCACCATTATTTAGTAGACCAATCCCAAGAGAAATACTTTATTTATACTTTTCTACTCGGTGTAAATCTATTGCCTCAGTTCTCATTCGAGAAGAAGGCAACCAGTAAAGTCCTATATACTATGTTAGCAAGGTACTTAGAGATGTAGAAATTCAATATCCAAAATTAGATAAGCTTGCTATAAACCATGGTCCATACAGCTTGGAAGCTCAAACATAATTTTTAGGCTCATTCAATTATTGTCCGAACAAATTTCCGGCTACGAAAAATGTTGTAAGACTAGAGACTTCTGGACGATTGGTGCAATGGTCAGTTTAACTAAAAGAATTTGATACTAGATAATAAATAAAACCCTAACCCTTATCAAATTTCATTCAAGAGATGTTGGTTGATGATATTACTGACCCAATCTACCAAGAGCGAAAGTTATGTATAGATGGCGCTTTAGGACTACAAACATCCGGAGCTGACATTATTTTAGCTAAACTAGGAAAAATAAAGATTTAGTATGCCATCTGAATAACATATAAAGTTATAGATAATGCTACCAATTACGAAGCTATGATAATTAGGCTTAAA
Organism: Mallotus repandus; assembly: GCA_949671775.1. Lineage (NCBI taxonomy): Eukaryota > Viridiplantae > Streptophyta > Magnoliopsida > Malpighiales > Euphorbiaceae > Mallotus > Mallotus repandus. The sequence continues at coordinate 10,064 of CATIWM010182168.1, forward strand.
CTAACGATAAAGGTATGAGCTGAACATCTAAAGATACTCTATGACTCATAATTGGTCATCAATTAGATATAAGGGGCCTTTTATACTAAAGATCCAAATATGATTAAATACGCTAAAAAAGCTAATTAGCTTTTAAAGATGCTTGAGTAAGAAGGGGGACAGTAAGAAATACTCCATATACCCATAAATAAAAATATTAAAATGGATACACTGGCAAAAGTAGCATAAAAAAACAACTAGCTATTTCAAAAACTAAGTCTAACTGAAGAATTAGTTATTCCTAGTACTGAGGAAGATGACTATGGGACAGATCGCAAAATGGATAAAACCAATAGTCCCATATTTGGAGAATGGCACTCTACTTAAAGACAAAGTCCAAGGTCAAAAATTGAGAATAAAGGCTTTAAATTGTTCGCTACACAAAGAAAATCTTTAGAGAAGATCTCTGATACATCCATAGACTAAGTATATTTCTCAAAAAGAAGGCAACTATATCCTAGGGGTAATTCATGAAGGAATATAAGGCTCCCATGAAGCTCAAGATTCATTAGTCAGAAACGCATTATTGCAAGAATACTTCTGGCCCACAATGTCTAAGGATGCCCTTTAACTTATAAAAGGTTGCATTAAATGCCAAAAATATACTAGGTTAATCCATAAACCGTCAAACACCAAACATCCAATATGAAGCCCTTCACCATTTATTATATGGGGAATGGACCTTCTCAGACCATTTTTGGTCTCAATAGTATAGAAAAAGTTCTTAATTGTTACAATGGCACAAAAAAAGTCATTCCTATCATCACTGAATCTTGGATGAGAAACTCCTTCTGAAGAGAAGTCATTTATAGACTTGATATTCCTCATACTTTAATAACAGAAAATGTGAAGCAATTTGATAATGAAAATTTTAAGAAGTTTTTCTCTGAGCTTCATATTAAGCTCATATTCACGTCTATTGCTCACCCTCAGACCAATTATCAAAAAAAAGTCACAAATAGGACAATTATGCAAGGAATAAAAAAAAGACTTACTGAAAAAAAAAAGGAAACTGGGTGGATAAGCTCAATAATGCAATTAGGGCATACATAACCACACTTAGAAGCTCAATTAGAGAAACACCTTTCAAGTTAATATATGAGATGGATGTTGTTATTCCAATAGAAATAAGATCTTGGAACTATTGAGTATCTAAAGAATTTAACCAAGATATTAATAGTACCAATGCTTAGATATATTTATATATGCTCGAGGAAAGAACAGAACAAGCGGCAGCCATAGTAGAAGCCTAAAGGCAAAAGGTCGTTGAATATTACAACAAACAAGTCATAGTAAAATCATTCAAACCCAGAGATCTCATTGTGCAAAGACTAGACATTGGAAAGGGAAATTCTAGGACATGCAAGTTTGGACCTAATTAGGAAGGTCCATATCAAATTATGGAAAAAAACAAGCAAAGGTGCATACAAAATCAAGGATATTAGAGGAATTCTCTTGATATTGGATTGAACATCTTAGGAAATGTTATTAATAAATGTTTAAGTTACTCAAATAAATGTACTATATAAGCCGACAATCGTAGTATAAAAATAAAAAATGATTTTTGAGGAAGAAATTTAGATTGCAATAACATTGATTATTTACAATTAATTATAGGACTCAAAAGGAAGGATAAGATTTAGACCAGCAGTATTTTGGGGCTCAGAACCATCATGCCCTCATTGTTTAGAAGTAGTTATAGCCTAAGCACATTTCCTTTTAATAAGTTCTACTAAACTCTTACAAAAGATCTTATCAACCTCAAAGAAGTCTAGATCTGAAATATGAACACCAAGAATCCTTTGACCCTTGTACCTAAAGAACTTAATGAATTCTTTAGTTAAATCCTGAAAGTCCTTACTATCTTTTCCCCTAGCTGCTTTCTCCTCAACTAACTCGTTCTCCAAGTAGTCCAACCTTCCAATCACTTAGGATAAAGAGTTTCATAGCTCTTTGATTATCTGTTGCTTCTTATTAGCATCAAAAAGAGCAAGAGCTTGATCAAGCTAAGCAAGCTCAAGAAGCTCCTTGGCCTTTTTTATCTCACTCTCATAAACCAAGACAATTGAATTCAACTTCTCCCTTCGGATGTTGCATTTGCTTTTTAACTAATAGTAAATGTCTTTCAAATAAAGTACACCTTGAATAGCCTAATATAAAGCAATAAAAGTTAGAAAAATAAAGAAGAATAGTAAGAAAAGAAGGGAAACATGTTCACCTCTAGAAGATTCAAAATGATTTGATTTTGAAAGTCATCTTAATTTTCCCTAGACAGCAAGACATGTTCTTCTTAAGATAGAGAGCTTCAGCGTCATGATCCCAAACTTAATTATTTATTATAGTTTGATCTTTTACCTTCTGTTCAATCTAATCTATAATAATTGAATAGTCATGAATTTGGTAACACTTTATTAAAACCTTTTTTTTCATCTCCTCCTACTCGCCTTTGAAAGCTTGAGGCCATTTCCCCTTCCCTTTCTTTGAACCAGGTTCTGGTGGCTTTGATGTCTCAATAACCTCTGGAACAATGGAATGTTGAAGAGTAACTTCATAAACTTGCTCTATCTAAACCTCATCCTCTAAAATCATTTTACTCATAAAGAGACCAACATCGGCCATTTACAAGTATGAAATAGAAAGAGACAAGTTAGAGAATACCTTCATTATGTTGAAAGTTTTCTTCTACCTAATCCAAATCATTAATACTTGGATACCTTTTAGGGCAGTATCATTAAGAGAGATTATGCAACTCGCCAAAAAAAGTAAGACATTATCTAGAAGCCAAGTAGGATGTCAGATATTGAGAGCCTCTTGAGTCTAGTTCTAATGAACATCTAAGAAGTTCATCTTATGCCTAATGATAAAAAAAACTTATATTTTCAAGCCTTATTAAGGTCAGTCAGTTTCTTAAAAGATATTATGTTTGGGCAAAGCTAAAAAGGAATTCTCGACCATTTATTAAGCTATATAAATAGCAGAGCTTATTGAAGCACAATTCTTGACCATTTATATAAACAATCTCACTAAAGGCAATTAAAATTCGATAACTATTAGGATGTAGCCTATTGAGGGCAATGTTATAGGAGTTTATGTTGGGTTTCATGATCTATAACACAGCAAAAAATAAAACTTTTAACCATGAAAAACCATAATCCGGATCCATGTAATTTGAACTAGATTGATTGAGAGGGTTTCCAAACACTCACCAAGATGATCTTATGGCAAGATTGTTAGAATGATGAGAGGGGGTTCACTCTGATGACACCCTACTATGAGCTTTTTATATTCCTTTTATTGGATTGAGATGTCACCAAAAGGTCACGCCTATATGGTATCCACACGAACAAGGTGATCCAAAGCGAAGTAGGTCTGCTAGAACCTTTATTGTCTCGCAACATAAATTCTCTCTATGTTTATCTTTTCATAAAAGAGGTGTAGGAAGAAGGAGGAGAAAAGGTGGCTCAGCAAGCCCTAGGGAATGAGATGTATTTATAGCCATCATTTCTAGGGTTTCACATATCTCCACTTACCAAAACAGTTTTTGGTAAGTCTAAACTTCCTTTTTCTATTTTGATTTTAATCCCAAATTAAAATCATTTCTTATTTATTTTAGATAATTCTTACCTAAAATAAATTAGGAAATAAATAAATACTAATATAAATATATATATATATATATATATATATATATTTATTTACTTATTTATTTAATCTTCCATAGAGATAATTATTAGGCTAATTAACCCAAGTCTGCTTTGGGCTTGTTCTAAGTGTGTGACCCTGTAGGTTCACACAATGTTGGCAGTGGGCCTAAAATTCCCATTTTAGCCCACAAGTCATAATTGGTCTCTAGCAAGACATTATAACTACCTAAGTTATGTGAAGGTCGATAATCCGACATAATCTAATACACAGCATGTACTATAGTCCTTTTGTCATATGATATCTTGATAGAACATAAGGCATGGATTATGACATCCTTATATTATTCAATAGTATTATTTCTCAATCCCATATAGACTAATATTGATAACTCTTTATCATTCTAGCATGGCCATGCATTTCTCTTCAGTCTAACTCATCGAGGGGCCCAACATAGATCTTCTCAAAATAACTGAGGGACAAATTCCATCTTAACCACTCACATCCCTCACATAACTCATTCTATATCCAATCACAACCTATTTTACCATTCAGTTAAAGATGGCATAGGGATGTGTTAAAATATAGAACTTATCATGCAGGAAACCACGGTGATTTTAGGTCAGAGGACTCAAATAGTACTATTGTGATGAGAATTACCTATGACAATAATCCATGTGGTATTCTCATAGTGGGTCGATCCAATACATCATTTCCTCAAATATGTACCTATGAGTTTGACTTAATATCTCATATACATGATCAATAAAACATAATCATCAATCAACCTTATACTAGTCTTTATTCATTGTTGTTTCCACAACAATAATCGACTAGGGATATTTAGATTAGAATTCAAGTATCACCTAATATTTTTACTATCAAGTCATATAATTAATGATCTTAGTAGAATTAACTAATCAAGGATAATACTAGAATTAGCCAACAATAATAAAAATGCCTCTTTATTAATAAAATGGAAATATGATAAAGTCAAATTGTGGCCATTACATAATTAGCCTAAGGCATATCATTAACAGTTGAAAAGGGTTTTTACAAAGGGATCTCAAGGGAACCTCAATCCCCCCCTCTAACTGATCAATGTAAATCACCATTCTCTTAACACTGGTCAGAAAATCACGGGCTCAAAAATTATTATTTATAGTAAATAACTAATATTTAGGAGGATTATTGTCTCTTCCGGTGAATCCTAATTTTTTAAGCATCTACCCTATATTCAATTTGTAAAGAGTTCATTGTTGCTTGAGAAGCCATTAAAAAAATAATCAAAAAAGGAAAAGGATTGAAAAAGAATTAAATGCGTAATCTAACTTTGTAACAACATGTAATAGGAATGGCAATGCAAACATATAAGATCTTCAACGAGACTTACAGGAAAGGAAGTAATGGAAACACTTATAGCAAACAAATAACAGTGAAGAATATGAGAAAATATCAAACCTAAAACAATCCTCAATATATAAAGAACAAAGAAATTATGGAAGGACAACATTTGTCCCTAAAGCATATAATATCAGTACTAACAACCCAAGGGTATTTAAGGAATTATAGAAGGCAATAAATGCCCATTAAGTGAACGGTTGCCAATGTAGCAACCAAAATGTCTCTATAACTAACACAATCTTTCAAGTGCCAAGATCATTTAGATTTAAAATTCAAACAACTGATATCAAAGGTCACTTAAACTCGATGATCAAATTTGATGAAAATTAAATAGCAGCAGAACATTATGGAAACTCATTTTCAACAGTAACAATACTCAAAATAGTCAAACATTGATAGAACATCAATAATGCTCAGCCTCAACATCGAGCATCACTTTGACCAAACTCGGCACAAATAGTCATCAGAATTCACAACCGAGCAACACAAATGCCAAAACTAACCATTTTCTTTGATATCCATTATAAATTGATAATAATGAGTTAGGAATCCAAGCAAGATACTCGACAATATGAGTGCTCAATGTGTACTTGGAGGATATTCAACATGAACAACATTAAGTGTGCTAGCACTAAACATGCATAAATTGAGTGCTCTACGCGTGCTAGAAAAATATTCGACATAGACAGCACTAGGCGTGCTAGCACCAAATGTGCATATATTGAGTGCTCAACATGTACCCAAAAAATATTCGATGTAGACGACACTAAGCGTGCTAGCACCAAGCGTCCATATATCGAGTGCCCTGCGTGTACTTGAAAAATATTCGACATTCACTCAGACAAATCACGGACATCCAAGATGCTCAAATTGAAATTCAAAATATAATATTATTTATTCAAAATAATGGGATATAAATATACGAACAAGAATCAAGCGGACTCTTAATACCCCACATCTATATTCTACTTTAAGAACTATAATTCTACACCAATAAGGAAGAGGATACTTAATCCAAAGCAAAACAAGGATATTAAGTTATAGAAAGACAAGAACTTCTATCAATAAGGAATCTGAATCATACCAGGTTTGAGTAAATATTTTTCCTATATATACCTCCCTCCCCGCTCTACCCATTCATTCCCAATATTTTTAACACAAACAACACCCATTACTTTCAATATTTTCTCTCAATTCCTTTACTATTTAAGTATCAGAGTGTTTGTAGAGAAAACCCACCTATTCACCTTCTTTTATGGATGCGTTTACATAATTTTCAAATAGTTTCTAAACAAGTTATCAGAAGATATATATATATCTATATATAAACAAAAATTGCCACGTGTGCTAAAAATTTAAATTTTAAATTTTAAATTTTATCTTGATTAGTTACCAAGATAAGTAATTATTTCAAATTTTGAATTTTGATGGCCACATGTAACTGCAGTTTTCTCTTTTCAGTAGGTTTATTTACTGCATGACTTCTTTCTTTCTTCATTTTGATTTTTACAGGAGAAAAAGAAGTCATTCTTTTAGAGAAAAACTCTCTATTGAATCTGTAAGCATTCTCATCTTTTCATTTGCTTTTATTTATGGCTAAAATAGAGAAATCAGCTGCCTCCTCTTCTGATAATTTAGTTGTAGCAGAAATGGGTTCTTTAGGGGTTTTTGCCCCCTCCCCCTCAGCCCTGCCAATTGGAGCAGATCTTGACTTCGAGGTGGATCTAGGGTTTAATCTGGTTCCACCAAAATTGGTGTAAAGACCAGTGATACTACCATATCTTCTAGAGGTTCTAATGTTATAGACTTTCCTTCCATTCTACATTATAAGGACTTAAAAACTTTAAGGCAGTTGTATTTGATTCCTTCATCTTTTACATTGCTTGTCCCAGATTCATCAATTAGGATTTTTTATGACTTAGGGCCAAAACATTTGTTGGTTTATAAGGAAATTCTAAAATCTGGAGTTAGATTTCCTCTTGTTCCTTTTTACATTTATGTTTTGAAGAAATAACCTTACTTTGAGCCAACTAAATCCAAAAAGTTAGAGAATAGTGGTAGCTTTGTGTCTACTATCTGTAAAATGGCATTCCTTTAAATTATAGGATTATTAAGGCTTTTTATACTTTGGTTGATCGAGAATTTCCACCTTTCCTGCTGCCCCGTTCCAAAGGTCTATTTTTCAAACTTCCTTAAACTCAAAAGCATTGAAAGGAAAAGTTTTTTATTTTAGAAAGTGATGATGATTTGGACTTTAGCACTGGATGGATTTCATCCAATGATTTAGGGAAGGAGCTTATTTTAGAAAAGGGAGACCCAAAGGTTGTTGAGTCCTTTGTGAAGCTATCTCAACCCAGACTTATAGATGCATGTGCTTTGGTTGAGTCAAAAATTCCTCTTGGTGTTGCGAGGGACTCAATGAAGTGGAAAAAGAAAATTCACCCTTCTGATGATGGTACTTTTTATTTCTTCTCTTTTTTTTAGTAACAATGTATTAATTTATTATATTCATCAGGTATTTTACCCATAGATATGGATTACAAAAAGCTTAATGACATGCAGAAGGTACGCAAAGCTTCTTGCACCATTTCTGCTAATACAAAACTCCTCAAGATTCTAAGAAAATAATCTCTGAAAAGCTTGGTGTTTTGACAAGCCCTCCTAATGTTACTTCCAATCTTATTGCAGAGTTACCTTTATATTTGCCTGCCTCCAAGAAGTTGAAGATAGAGATTATCGAGAGTTTTAATACTGCAACTGTTTCAGTATCTAAGTTGCATTCTGCACTTCATAAGTAATATGGTACAAAGACTTCTGTCTGTATGTCTCCTGTTGCTGGTGCCATTTCAACTTTCTTATTGCTACCATAGGATAAATCTAAGCTTGCTATTCAACAGGATGCAGACTTGATAGCTACTGGACAAAGCCAACTTCTTTAGGTTACAGTATTTTAACTGTTTATTTAGCATTATTGTTTAAAATATACTTTATACAGATGTACTTGATTTCTTGATGTGATTGCAAGTGTTAAATTCCTTAACTTTTCTTGCTGAAAGAACTCAAGCATACAGGAATCATATTGGTGAGCTTACCAGAGATCTGAATGGCCAAAAGAATGAATATGAAAGGAGGCATGATAAAGCCTTAAGGACTAAAATTGATATGTGGAAAAGGATTAAACACCTGGAAGAGGAATTATTAGCTGCTATCAAAAAAGCTACTACCTTTGAAGAAAAAGAAACTTATACAAGAGTGAGATCAGACCAAACGCCAAAAGGCTGCAGCCACAGAACACTTACTGCAAACATTTGATGACTACAAATCCAGAATAGTTGCTAAATGACAAAAATGTTTTCCAGATGTTGATTTTGGTTTTCAAAGCATTTACATCAGGACTTTTAGAATAAGGTGTCCTTTTTAGGGAATTTAAAAATAACTATAAGGTTTAATCAACCTTTTTATGGAATTCAAAATAGTAACAAGGTTGCTCTCACCAACTAAAAGAAAACATAAACAAACAAAGGAATTAAAGCTATTATTTTAATCTAAAAGATAGCTTACTAAAAAAGCTTTATGAGATTTTCCATATTCCAAGTTCTTGGTAGGTCGCTACCCTCCATAATCTGCAGCTTGTAAGTGCCTGGTCCAACTATCTTGGTAATCTTGTAGGGACCTTCCCAGTTGGCTCCTAATTTTCCAGTGCCTGTATCTCCTCTAATGATTTTTGTTTTCCTCATCACCTAGTCTCCTTTAGAAAAGCTTCTTTTCTTAACCTTCTGGTTATGATACTTAGCCATCTTCTACCTATAGGCTACCATTCGAACTACTGCTTGTTCTCATTTTGCCTCTAGAAGGTCTAAGTTTATCTTTAGAGGTTCTTCATTCTGTAGCTCATGAAAGTGCATTAGTCGATAATTTGGAACTTCCAATTCCACAGGTATAACTACTTCAGTTCCATAACTCAATGAAAAAGTTATTTTGCATGTGGAAGATCGTGGCATGGTTTTGTAAGCCCACAGGACGTGGTATAGCTCATCCACCCATAGGCCTTTAGCTTGATCGAGCCTTTTTTTGAGGCCTTGGAGGATGGTTCAATTAGTAACTTCTGCCATTCCATTGAATTATAGATGGGCTACAGAAATAAATGTAACTCAATATTAAGGTCATCACAGAAATTTCTGAAGGTCTCACAATCAAATTATTTTCCATTATCTACGATTAATATATGAGGTATTCTGAATCTGTATATGGTGTTTTTGTGAAAAAAGTCTTTGATTTTACCTGGTATAATAGTGGCTAAAGGTTCAGCTTTCACCCATTTGGTGAAATTATCTATGGCCACCACTAAGAATTTTCTCAGAGTTGTGGCAATCGGGAAAGGACCTAAGATGTCCATACCCCATTGAGCAAAAAGCTAGGCGTTGCTAATAGGTCTTTGGTTTGTTACAGGTTGATGCATAACTCTGCTAAAGCTTTGGCATTTTCCACACCTTCTAACCAATTCTTTAGCATCTTTGAGCATTGTAAGCTAAAAGTACCCTTGCAAAGCTATTTTTCTTGCCAAAGAGTCTACATCTTCATAAGCTCTGCAAATGCCTTGATGTATTTCAGTTGGCACATAGGTGCCTTTATTTATAGAGATGCATCTTAACCATGGTTCGTTATAAGATTTTTTATACAAAATTCCATCAGTAAAAGAATAGTTGGTAGATTTATGAATGATTTTCTTAGCTTCCCTATCTTCAATAGGGAGAATACCTTCAAACAAGAATTTGATTATTGGAGTCATCCAATTATCTCCCACATTTTTACAAGAACTTATTGTTCTTTAGCACTTAGATTTCATAGGATTTCTTTAAGAACACCTTCGGGAGGTTGTGCATCTAAAGCTGTAATCTTTGCCAAAGTGTCTGCCTCCATGTTTTTTTACCCTGGGTACCTATTCCAAGGTCCATTCTCCTGCATCTTCTTCCATTTCCTGCAGCAACTGTTTAACTTTCATTAAATATTTTATTATCAGTAGCTCTTTTGTAGAAAAATTTCCTTTTATGTGATTAGCCATAAGTTGAGAGTTAGAATGTATCACTAAGTGTTCTGCTCGTACTTCCTTAGCTATAGATAACCCTGCAATAAGGGCTTCATATTTCACAGCATTATTGGTGGTAGAAAAATTTAAACATACCATGTACTCAATTTTGACTCGTTCTAGTCCTTGGTGAATGATGCTCGCACCAACACCCTTCGCACCTACAGCTCCATCTACTTAAAGCTTTCATTCTTGTTTGTTTGCTGCCTGCTATTCTATGGCTTCTTTTTGTAGATCTGACATTTCTACCATAAAGTCAGCCATAACTTGAGCCTTTAAAACTTTTTTGGGCTCATATCGAATATCAAACTCTCCAAGTATGATTGCCCATTCCACAAGTCTTCCAGAAGTTTCAGCTTTTTGTAACACCTTCCGTGGTGGCACATCAATACTAACAACAATTGTGTATGCCTAAAAGTAAAGCGTAAGCCTTGTTGTTGAGGTCACAATTGTATATGCTATCTTTTCAATGATTGGGTACCGTTGTTTAGCACCTATTAACACTTTCGACACGTAGTAAATGGGCATTTGCTCATTATCTTCCTTCCTAACAAACATCGGAGCAACATCATCATTAGTGGCAGATAAATACAAGTACAAAACTTCACCTTGCTTAGGCCTGCTTAACAAAAAGGTGGGGAGATGAGGAATTTCTTCAGGTCTTCAAAAGCCTACTGACTCTCATCCATCCACCTGAAGTTTTCTAGGTCTTTCAACGTCTAGAAAAAAGGCATGCACCTTTTAGCTAAACAACTAATAAACCTTCCCAAGGTCGTAATTCTTCCATTCAGCTTTCAAGATTCATTAATTATTTTTAGAGGTGTCATGTTGATGATAGCTTGAATCTTTTTCGGATTTGCTTCTATGCCCCTTTGTGATACCATAAAACCCAAAAATTTGCCTACCTTGACACGAAAACACATTTCTTCGGGTTCAATTTCATACCATGCTTTGAGAGTACCTCAAATACTTGACTTAAATCTTTACTGTGATCTTCTGCCTTCAGACTCTTAATGATCATGTCATCTACATAGACTTCCACAGATCTTCCTATCATGTCTTTGAAGATCATGTTTACCAACCTTTAATAGGTAGCTCCAGCATTCTTCAGGCCAAAAGGCATGACCTGATTACAATATGTCATCTATATAGACTTCCACAGATCTTCCTATCATGTCTTTGAAGATCATGTTTACCAACCTTTAATAGGTAGCTCCAGCATTCTTTAGGCCAAAAGGCATGACCTGATAGCAATATATACCTCTGTCAGTTATGAAGGCTATTGTGGCTTGATCTTCCTTGCACATTGGGACTTAATGGTATCTAGCAAATGCATCTAGAAAGTTATATAGTTCATGACCTGCAATAGAATCAACAAGTTGATCTATGTTAGGGAGGGGATAATAATATTTTGGACATACTTTATTTAAATCTGTGAAATTAACACAGAATCACCATTTGCCATTAGTCTTTTTGATCAATACTACATTGGCCAACCATTCAGGGTAAAAAATTTCCCTTATGAAGCTTGCATTTTTTAACTTATCAATTTCCACAAATATAACTGCTAACTCTCAAGAGCATGGTTTCATTTTTTCTGAATTATAGGTTTTGGTTGTGGATCAAAATTCAACCTGTGACATATCAAGTCAGGGCTTATGCCTGTAATATCATATGGGTCCCAAGCAAACCCTGATTCATTTTCCTTTAAGACCTCTTCAATTTGATCTCTCATATGCTTTTGTAAAAGTGAGCCAATAAAAAGTTTTTTACCTGTGGCTAAAATTATTAGCTCCTTTTTTCATCAAAAGGCTTAGTATTGACTCTCTTTGGCACATCTAGAGTCTCCATGGTTGAGGATTATAAGGCGTCTTTCAACGTACATAGGTAGGCTTCTCTTGCTGCCTTCTAGTTTCCTTTAACCATAGCTACTCTTGTTTCCATAGGTATCTTTATTGTCAGGTATCTGATGGATGTGCAGGCCCCAAGATTGTAGAGAATTATCCTTCCAATGATTGCATTATAAGAGAAAGAGATGTCAATAACCATAAATTCTGCTTTGAATCTCTTGACATGCTCCTCATCTCCTAACTCAACTGTTAGGTCTGCAGCTCCTTCGATAGGCACCTATTTTCCTCCCAACCCAATAAGAGGGGTGTAAATTGGACGAAGCTTATTAGGACTTAAACCCAAAGCTACATACACTTTAAATGTTAGTAGATTAACTGCATTTCCATCATCAACTAACGTTCTTTTTAAGATAAAGTTTTTGACCATACCTTCCATCACTAATGCATTAGTGTGAGGAAATGTTACCTATTTTCCATCTTTTGAGGTAAATATAACTGGGGCCATAGGATGCAACTTGTTTAATCCTATAGGCATTACTTCGCCTACAGGTCCCTTTCGTTTAGTCACCATATCTTTTAGTGAAGATCCTTCTGCTATGATGTTAATTATTCATGTAGGTTCTGTTTTTGCTCCCTTTTGAGTTCCCTTTTTAGTAGCTTCATCAGGTATCATTCACCTCTCATCTGTGGCTCTAGATTAGAAAAATTTGTTCAAGGCTCCTCTATGCACCAATCACTGAATTTCCACTTTTAAATTCCTGCATTCCTTGGTATCATGACCGACATCCCTATGGAACTTGCAGTATTTCTCTCGGTCTCTCTTTCTTGCAAATGGTGACTTATTTGCTTTGGCCAGCGGATGTTATCTCCTTACTTCTGGACCCACATTAATACATCTGCCCTGGAGGTGTTGAGTGGGGTGTAGTTGCTGTGTCGATATAGATTTCTCCTATCATCGCGACCTTGCCTCCTTTCTTCACAGCTCTTTCTACCATTGTCTTTTCTAGGTTATTTGTTAGTGAACCGATCCTGTGGCCTTAAGGAGCACCACGCCTCATCCAACTTTATGAATTTTTGTGCTATGTTCATCAACTCAGTAAAGCTTTTAGAAGGATCAAGGTAAAGTGAATCTATTAACTTGCCATACCTGATGCCTTGTTATAAGGCAGTTAAGCTTCTGTGCGGCTGAGGTTCTCTATTTGCACAACTATTTTATTGAAGCAACTGATGTAGCTCCGCAGGCTTTCTCCTTCCTCCTACACAATTTCTTGCAGGTTTGCAGATACCCTTTTGGTAGGAATGCTGGTGATAAAGCTTGCTTTAAACATAGTTGCCAATTAAGAAAATAAGGTAACAAACCCTTCATCCAACCCGAGATATCATTCTTGAGCCACATCTTTCAAAGTGGTAGGAAACACTTTACACAGCAAGGCCTCCTTCGAGGTTTGGAGATGCATCACGGTACAAAATTTTGCCAAATGACTCCGAGGACTAGAGGTTCCATTATAGGATTCCAACTGCGAAATTTTAAATTTAAATGGGAAAGGTACCTTCAGAAGCTATTTAGCCAAAGGTGAAGTGTGAGCTAAATGTTGATCAATCTCTTCAGGTGTTAAAGCTCTACACTTCTTCATTGCTTCCATTACTATCTTTTCTACCTCAGCATTAGCGACCTGATCACTTTTTTCCTCAACGTCACTCAGTTCATCCTATGAGGAATCTTCACTCGAGATGGTTAGGCTTGCCACCTCTTCAATTGGTGCCTTATCTTTTTGCACCTGACAAGTACAGTATTTTGGAATTGGCGATTCTTTCGCTTCTGACGGTGTGCCATTGGTGACAGTTGTTGCTTGATCAAGCCTTTTAATCAAGGCCAGGAGATCTTGACGGATGGATACCAGCTTATCCTTTTCTATCTCAATTGCTAATTTAGGTCTGTTGTTATTGATGGCTTGAGAATCATCAGAATGTTGGCTTGAAGAGCTAGTAAGTGGTGGATTCGCCAGTAGTGGTTGAGTGTCGTCGCCGTTTAAGTGCTCTGCCATGAGATAGTAGTGTCAAGGAAACAGTGAAAATTAGGGAAGTCCACGCTCACTGCACCAATGATAAAAGGGTCTCCTCTATTTCCTTAGGAATCTTTGATTGTGATTGGTTGATTCTGCAAAAGAAGAAAATCAAAAATTTTCTGTCAAATATATACTCAATTCGATCCTTTGCTATTTATGTATAGACCCACTTTTTTTTGAGGCACAATGATCTTTCTTGTGTAATATGCCATGATTGTAAATTTCTAATTACGTTTCTATCGTCAAAAGCTCATACATTGTATTATTTTCCAACAACAAGCTGTATTTCCAAGCTAGCTTAATTATTAAAATTTTCCAAAGGAACAACGGACCATATATATATATATATATATAATTTATTTTATTTTTTTTTTTTTTTTTTGCTATCAGTCTCCAGGCGGCTGTTGATTCTTTGGTGGAAAAAAGGATCACCACTTATAGACATTAACTTATCTTTATCTAAATTAATCCCGATCACAGAACTTTCTCTCTTTGAAAATCATAAAAGAATTGATATACAATTTTCTGATGCATTCAAGAAGTCCAAATATGTCATATTCCAATGCTTATCTAAGAATCTTCTTCTTCTCTGGCTTTGAACTTTCCATTGTTTCAATGTTCTGAGTTCGTCTTTCAAACGGAAACTGGCCTGGCCTGCTATAAAAAGATCCCACTACCTCAGGTTGATCACACTTAGAATTATGATCAACTGAAAGAAATGGAGATATCAAACTCCGTTACTGTCTTATTGCTTCTTGTCCTTGTAGCCTTAGTTTGTTCTGCAACTTCAAATTCTGCTGATGAGAAATTCTTGCAGTGTTTTTCCTCTCATTTACTGGGATCCGAACCAATTTCACAAGTTGTCCTCTTTAAAAATAGCTCCGCTTACTCATCCGTCCTGCAATCTTCCATTCGAAACCTCAGGTTCTCCAGTACTTCTGCTTCGAAACCGAATTGTATTATCACACCATTTCATGAATCTCATATTCAAGCAGCCATAATCTGTGCTAAGGCAGACAATATGTTGATAAGAACACGAAGTGGAGGTCATGATTACGAGGGCCTTTCTTATGTTTCTGATGAAAAATTTGTACTAATTGATCTTGCCAATTTGAGATCCATTAGTGTTGACATAGAAAGTGAGAGCGCATGGGTTGAGTCTGGTGCAACGCTAGGAGAGTTTTATTACAAAATTGCTGAGAAAAGTAATGTCTATGGCTTCCCAGCTGGTAGCTGCCCTACTGTTGGTGTTGGAGGACATATTAGTGGAGGTGGATTCGGAACAATATTTCGAAAATATGGTTTGGCAGCTGATGTTGTTGTTGATGCTAAAATAGTTGATGTTAATGGACAAATTCTTGACAGAAAATCAATGGGAGAAGATCTTTTCTGGGCGATTAGAGGCGGAGGTGGAGCGAGCTTTGGAATCATCTTTGCATGGAAAGTAAAATTGGTTTCAGTTCCTTCAATAGTAACTGTTTTCAATGCTGCAAAAACATTGGAACAAGGTGCAAACAAGCTTCTTCAGAAGTGGCAAACTGTTGGCTATCAGCTTCCTGAAGACCTTTTTCTCCATGCAGTTACAGGAGTTGTGACCAATAGCTCTAACAGAAATCGAACTATTCAGGTCTCATTTGATGCATTATTTCTCGGAAGAGCTGAGATGCTTCTCCAGTTGATGCAAACGGAATTTCCTGAACTGGGTATAAACCGCGTAAACTGCACTGAAATGAGTTGGATTCAATCTGTGCTCTACTTCGCAGGTTTCTCCATAAGTGGATCCTTAGATGTTCTGCTAAATCGGACAACTCAATCCAATGACTTCTTCAAAGCAAAATCAGATTATGTGCAAGAACCAATTTCAGAAGCTGGATTGGAAGGACTATACAAAAGGCTTCTCGAATCAGAAACATCATTACTGATCCTGACACCTTATGGGGGAAGAATGAGCAAGATTCCAGAATCAGAAATACCCTTCCCTCATAGAAATGGAAATATATACAAGATTCAATACATGGTGACTTGGTATGTGGAAGAGGAGACAGAACAGCACCTAGCGTGGCTAAGACGTCTATATTCATACATGGCAGCATATGTTTCGAAGTCGCCTCGAGCGGCCTACCTGAACTACAGGGATCTTGATATAGGAAGGAACAAGCAGAATGGCAATACAAGCTTCGCACAAGCTAGTGTTTGGGGTTTGAAGTATTTCAGGAATAATTTTAAGAGACTAGTAAATGTTAAGGGTGCAACAGATCCTTCCAACTTCTTCAGGAATGAACAAAGCATCCCAGTGCTTTCATCCAAGGGAATTAGGAATAGTCGTAGAAGCTAATAAACTACAAGCACAATCAATTATATTTGCATGTATAATTCATACAACACTCATACAAGGTATGTGCGAGTGATATTGATACCAGGTAGATTTCAGACCCTATACGTCAATATGCCCTTTGAAAGAAGTAACCACTGAACCACTCTCTTATTGGCAGTGCTAAAACAAAAAAGTAAATATTCATGCTAAATTTTTTTTTTTTTTTTGCATAATTTATAAAAGTGGATGGACTTATATTTTACGAACTGAATAAATGAATAAAATTTTATTGTAAAAAAGCAGTTATAATTTAATAATCGTTCTCTTATATATGGGGCTTATACTTTGGATATGGGATAAAATTTCCAATGATTTGAAAAATTCCAGTGGAGTAAATAGAATGAATTCTACATTTTGAAGTAATGTAGAATTTAGTCATCAAACGCAGAAGGACTCCAGATATATTGTGTGCTAGAAGAGGACTGCTGGCCTTTATAGCTTTGAACAAACAAATGGGTACTGCATCGACTGTTATGAAGCTACTCAGGCCCACATACTTTAAAGCCCTTGTCCAGTTTTCTTTCTCAGTGGTTACCCAAAGTACATACTCGAATATACCACAATCAAGTTACCAAAATATATTATTATATTAATTATATTATTTTATTTTATATATATTATTTATATTATATTAACATTATATTATTTAATTACATTATATTTTTAATTATATTATATTATTTAATTATATTTATATTATAGATTATTTTATATTTGAATATTTTACTTTCATTTCAAAATATTTTATTCTGTATTATTATTCTATAGATTAGATTTTTAATTTTTTTTTTATTTATATTCTACTTTATTCTATTATTACCCACAGCCTTGCCATTCAACTGCCTGGCCTAGGGGTCCACAATCAAGTAATAGTTAAGCTTCTGCTTTTATTTAGTTTTTGGCATAATACATTTATGGTCCATGCACTTATCATTTTTTATCAATTTAACACCTTAACTTATAATTTTGTCATTTTGATATCTAAATTTGGCTAAAATGCATTAATTGGTACTAATATGATGACATAATGTATCTACCACCCCTATACTTATCACTTTTTATCAGTTTGACACTTGTACTTATAGTTTTTAGTCAATCAAATCCTTATGATGTAGCACATGCTGATTCATTATTTCATTCCACGTTTACTAACAGGGGTTTCAAAATTACATATTAGCCAAGTTTATATGTCAAAATGACAAAATTATAATTTAAAGTGTTAAATTGACAAAAAATGACAAGTACAGAGAGTATATGTATTATGCCTTTAATTTTTTATTAATAGGATTGTGAAGTAGTGACATATAATAGAATAAGAGTTGGTTTTTTAAATCAAATAAAATAAAGGTGCTTTCTATACTTTGTTTTAAAACAAAACAATATACATAGTTTAAGAAAATTTATTTAAATTTACGAAAATATGAAGGGTATTGTGCTTTTTTTTTTAAAATAATATTATTATTTTCTGTAAATATAAAAATTAAAGTGTTTTTCCATTATAACTTGATATATTTGACATTAAACTATTGCATTATAGAAAATTAAATCACTTTTTATAAAATTTAATTTTTATAGTTTTTATAATTATGTAAATCAAAATTATTTTAACAAATTTTATATAAAATTTTTTAAAAAATTATTATAAAATTAACTGAATAATTGAATGCAATTTTTATAATAAAAAATTAGAAGTTCAATTTCTGATAACAACATTTTTTTATTAATTTTGAAGCATTAACTGAGAAAAAAATTTTACAATATGATTCTAAAATTTAAATTTCAATCAAGGGGATGGAGATCAAATTCATGTAGACCAATTTAGTATGATAGTGGCTATTTTTTGACAATAAAAATGAATAGGAAAAATGTCATTATTAGATGCGGTTTACTCACAAACCTACACTCCTAGGCTTCAGTAGTTGACCTGTTGTTATTTTATCCGGTCGCTATTCTCATGCCATATGAAGGAGATGCAAGAAAAAATAAAAATTTGAACTGGCGTCCTCAATTTATTTATATCACACATCTTGACCGTTATACTGTAGAAAGAGATGAACCATTGTTGTGTTGCCTGTCAAAGTGATACGACAAAGCATATAAAATTGGCTATTATTAAGGAAACTTGTACGAAGGTGTAATCCAAAATTTTTTAATACTAATAATTTTGATTACTTGATCTAACTAATTTTTTTTATTATTTTATGCACAATCATGAAAGTTCAAAAGTTATACTAACGAGATACATATTTAAGAATTTTTATCATTATTATTTTTTTTAACCACTAAGAGAATTTATGAAATCCTAACTAATTCAATTTGATACGGACAGAACTATAAAGACGGTAAAAAATTTTCAATAATTATACAACAACACTACATATACAATAGCTAACTCAAAACATTATTTGAGTGAAAATAATTTCTGTTAGCTAATTTTAACAATTTTACTTCATTTTTTAATAAAGGCACAAAGGTAATACTCATTTATTAAGACATTAATTATTGATAGCCTAATTGGTATTTTATTTATTATTTATTAAAATTTCAAGTACAAATCTTCATAAAATATCACCCATTAATATTGTTTACTGTTTTTACATTTTTTTTAATTAGTGTTGCTGAGATGATTCTTCATTATTGCATAGCCCACGATGTACAGAACTCAAAATGCATCAAAGGAAAAAATTATTTAAATAGGTCTTGAAGTGCTTAATCATTGATCTGGTCAACTAAAGTAATGTTGAAAAATGTGTCTAATGTTTAAACTTTAGGGTTCATATTTTCCAAGTATTCCAGATTTTGTTACCTAACCTCGTGGGATGGCCAAAAGCTTTTGATATTTAAGCATGAACTTAATAATGATGACTTTATTGTTTATGTGTAAACACCAGATGGCCCAACAACTTCAATGTCCATCATTATCTATATATTATCTATCTTTTCAATCATTGATTGATTTCAACAAATCTTTTCAATCATTTTTATGTATTTACTGAACTTTATTCTGCTGCCCTCCTATGTCAAATTGGTGGATGTATTGTTAGAAATTTTCTACTCTAGAACCAGAAGAGGTACGTTCCAATCAAGAAGCCAATGGTGCTTAGAAGTACTAACAAAATTCAATTAAATTTATGTTAAGTCAGTTGATATTCTTCTAAATTAATTTGTCATTGGGCATTTCATACATATCATTAGAAAGAGAAGGGCGTTAAAAATCAAGCCTTCAAAAAATAAGATAGTATTAATATAAATATGAAAAGAATAATATAATGTTATTATTATTAGGTAAAAATTTTTTAAACCCCTGAACTATTGAGTCCCTATCGTTTTATTTTATTTCATTGAGTCCCTATATTTTTATTTATTCACCTATTGAGCTCCAATTTGACAAATTCTATAGAAATGTGTAAAAAAATTAGGAGCTCAATGTATTATATAAATAATAACATAGGGGCTCAATGTATACATAAATAATATTATAGGGGCTCAATAAGTAAATAAATAAAAACATAAAGGTTCAATAAAATAAAATAAAATGATAAGGGTTTAATAAAAAAAACTTTTATAATTCAAGAACTTAAAAATTATTTTTATCTTATATTATTATTATTATTATTATTATTATTATTATACCAAAATAGTAAAAAATTTTAATAATTAATTTAATAAAATTACATGTACCTCATTTTAATTGTAATAGTTATGGGTGGTTGAGTTATTCTTTTATTATTATTTGGCATTATTATTGTACTCGTGTTATTTAAGAGATAGACTGCTCATCTACTACAGTAGTTGTTTCTATTTAAAGTTTTAAGTTTAATTAATTGTGGTTGATTATCACTTCTATAACAAAAATTTAAGAGCATTTATTCTCAATTATCACTTATCATTGTTTGTTCCCTTTCAGCATTAATTAGTTTGATTGCAGGGTGCTTATCATTTATTTTATTCTTTATGATTTAAATTATGGAACAGATCATATTCATATATGATTGATACAAATTAATAACATTTAATATCAAATTGGTGTATTTATTTTAGTAACAAAAATATTCATTATTGAACTACTGCTTTTTTTCATAAATAATAGATTTTTTTTAAATTATATTAAATATAGCTAACATAATAAAGTATAATATTTTAGACATAATAATAATAAGTGCACTTTCAGTTTCAGTTCATGTGAATAATAATTTAGTAGGTGAATTGAGAAGATTCCTCGTTTTCTAAGTTCATACTAGTAAAAAAAACTACCATTATTATGCATTCTGTGGCTGATATTAGATTTTTAAATAAATAATAAATTATTTATATTTTAAATAAATTTATTTTATTAATAAAATTTATATCTATCAGGAAATTACATAAAAACTCATATCTAAAAATAATAAATAATAAAATCTAGATTGGTACTTATATTAAATAAAAACAGTTGATGCTAACTTATTTAAATAATTATTGGTTGATAGTTAATTTATCAGTAAACCACCACCCATCTCATTTCAAAAGTTTATTAGAACCTTTGCCAGTCTGTCGATAGTACTCTGCTACAGTGATATTTACGTTGATATTCTGCATTCTTACCAAGGGATGGTTAATGGTTTTCACCAGTAATCATCCCCTGCTCCTTTTTTCTTTCTGTTTATGGTTTCATTATATAATAAGATGTATATCTATAAGTGTGTTGTGATAATTTTGTGGTTGATAGCTTTGTATTTTATAGTTTTTTGGTGCATAATGTATGGCAAATCCGTTGTTCTCTGCTTTGTTTGTCTAGTACAGATCTACTAGGGTGCTACTATAATTTTGCTGTTGGGTTTCTGGTGTAGACGGTTTGACACTTCTGTTGAGAATGCCACCTTCTGTTTTGTCGAGAATGGTTTTGCTCGTATGGCTCTCCGCTAGCTAAAATATCGATGGGTTTCTACCCTCATAAGGTTTTGCAAGATTACTGTAATGAAAAGAGATCCCAATCCCCGCCGTCCGGTCTGGAGGTCGATCTTCCTTTCTGTCTTTTGCTTTAGTTTGCTCCGTCAGTGTTTGGACAATGTCACCATCTCTTTCAATCCACGACACCAACTTTTCAAGCCAATTTGGCATGCAATTGCACAACATCAAATATGTGCTGCCGGCACCACCACCGTCTGATCCTGCTTCAATCTTTCTCATGAAATTAGGGTTACAATCCTAACATGTTTTCTTGGACTCTATCCTAAAACTAACCCATTAACTTATAAAAACCTTAGATGTAATTTGGTCTATTCAGTTATGCTGGTCCTTGAAGTTGTAATATTATTTATCTTATATATAATATCTTTAATTTGGTAAAAAAAATTCAAAAATTTTGGGTCCAAGTCAACCATATTTAGCATTCTAAGCCATGTGAGCTCTTTTGCACTCAAGTGAAATTGAACATTAAGGAATTCAAATTCAAAATCTTTATATGTTCCATTAAGCCACCACTTGAGTTTAGTGGCAATAGAACAACTAAATACTGTATACTCCCGAAATTTAAATACCGTACACAAATGCATATATGATTTTGAGTGTGATCTCAATTGGCAAAAAAAAAAAAACCTGAATGCAGCAGCTATTGGGAATGGAATCTTTAACACTAAAAGAGAACACAATCCACTTACTCCACAACAGTTGTGTGTGCAATCCAAACTAGTGGTCACAATTTAAAGAAAAATGTAATTGGAACCCATAATTAAAGTGGTGCAGTAGTTGAATTACTGCATGTACAGAAATTAATGTTGGACTAGTCAGCGCATGTGTATGTATATGGATCTAAAACTTTGGTCCACTAAATTGAAAGAAAAGTGGTACACAAGGCAAAATAAAAAAAGAAAACAAATCTCAGTTGTGTGTTTGGAGGCATGCAATTGTGGAGTTCTTGAAAATGGATATTGGCCCATAATTGTAGCATTTATCAAAGAAAATGGGATGGGAAATTTTGACATCAAATCTTAAAGGTTGGTGCTGGTGTTGCATTGAAGATGCATGCAATTGTATTTAAATTTGGAAAATGGATATTGGACCATTAATTATAGCCATTTTTATCAAAGAAGATGGGATGAGGTAGGTGATTTTTTAAGTTGAAATGTTTGACATCAAATCTTGAAGGTTGGTGCTGGTGCAGAATGGTCCATGAAGCCTTTCCTTTTCAAATAAAAATAATTTTATATCAGTTTTAATTAAAAAATTTCCAAATAATTTTAGGAATATAGTTCCTTACATATGTCTTATGCATTTAAAATTAATTTTTAAAATATTTTTATATTGATAAAATCCCAGTTCAAAAAAAAAATCCTCTTAGCACTAACTATATTGATCATCATGATAGGTCATAAAAACTTTTGATTCTCCTTTCTCTTTTATGGTTTGACGATTCAAAAATTGTAAATGGCACTTTTTTTTTTTTTAGAGTACCCATGACATATTTTTATATGATGTTGCATATAAAATTAATTTTATTTGTACTTTAAATTTGATAAGAATTTAAAGCAGATTTTCAGCTATAAAATATACTCATAAAAATTTAGTAGACTTTACAGTACCAAACCAACCCTTGAATTAGTCGATGAAGGCTGTGAGTTGATGGCGGATTTAGCGGCAAAAATATAAGCAAAAACTTATGAAGAGGGACAGCGACGGAGGAGGAGATGTTCCCTTGAATGTGGGAAACAAAGAAAGAAAGATGTTGTAGTTGTAGACTTTCAACCATTTCTTCTCTCTCTCTCTTTAATTTTTTTTTTTTTTGGTTAAAACACAACACGTGTTTTCTGTCGATGACCAAATTTCACGTCGCCTAAAAGGGCCATTCTTTTATATACACAAGAACAAAATTCTGCCTACTTAAATTTTGAATTTAAAGCTCCGTTTATTTGTGAAAAAATAATATTTTTTATTTTTTAAAATTTAAATACTAAAAAATAAATTTAAAAAAAATAAATTATTAATCAATAAAAAATAAAAAAAATAATTTTTCATTTCAATAATAAAAAATTATTTTTTAATATTTAAAAATAAAAAAAATTTACCTAAAATGCCGTCTTCTTTATTTTTTTATTTTCTCTTTTATTTTTTCTTATTTTATTTCTTCTTTTTTATTTTTATTTTCTCCTTTTTTATATTATTTTTTTTATATATAGATTTTGTATCAATACATAAATTCATTATAAAAGAGATAATTTGTAAAAAAAAATACATTATATTCATTACAAATAGATAATTTGAATAGTAAAAAATATTCATGTCACAAAAAATAATATTTTTCAATTATTTTCTAATGTTACATCCAAACATTGAACAAATGAAGTCTAATTAAAAAAAAATTTGAAAAGTAATTATGAAAAAGTTTTATGCTTTTAACTTATTATAAAAATATAGTATATATTTTCTATTTTTATTCTAAAATTATAATACTAGTTTCAATTTTAATCTCCAATTAATTTAAATTTAATTTTTCGGCTCAAATACATAATATCATACTAGAACCAAATCAAATAGTTAAAATTAATAACCAATTATAACTGCATATCCAATTTTATCACCAGTATTTAACAAGCAATCGGGCATTCTAAAAGGAAATAGGACGAAAAATACTCATTACAAAGAAGAATACAGCCACTAATATTTTCAATAACTGTTGCAAAATAAAATATAAAATATGTTTTTAGTATCACATCACTTATTTGGGTTTTTTTTTAAATTTAGTTTAATTTGACGGAAGATTAACATCCGTTATAAATTTGTAATACGTTATCTTCTTCATCTCTTTAACAACTAGTTAACAATTTGTAAAGGATATAATTTTTTATTGCAACTTTGTAATGAATTATTTATTACAAAGTCATCACGAATTTATAATAAATTTTTTTTATTTACATTACAAAAAGATTTGTGATGGTGAAAATTGCAATCGAGATATCCGTTATAAATTTATTAATAATTTTTTCATAGCAAATTTGTTTGTTGCTAAATTATGATTTTCTTGTAGTAATTAATATTGGAGTTTCAAAATAAAATTAAGAACTAAAATATATACTAGATTAGCTGGTAAGTTTGAAATACAATTTATTTCACAATTAAACATAAAACGGAGAAAAAATGCGAGGATCTTGAAGTACTAAAAATATTAATTAAGAATATAAAAATATTTAATATTTTTAAAAATTATGAAAAATTTTTAAAAAATAAAATTTATCTGATAAGAACTCACTAGATGACATGTCTTAGGAACCCTTAATCAATTTGTTATACGCACCCCAGAAGACTAGAATACAAGTTATGATTGATCAGATTAGAACTCTAAAGAAACTAAGTCCTTAAAACCTCAATCTTGAAGACGCCACAAAGGTTGATCACTCCTTTGATAAGTCAAGAATTTGTATTCTGCCAAGAACACAAGAAAGCAAAGCAAACCTTACTAAAATAACTCAATAATATTGATAATGGTGTGAAAATTCATTTTACATATTAGTGCATGTAAACATCCTAATCTTTGAAGGAAAAGGTGTTTCGTACTTATTCCTAAAGATAACTATAAAGGAAAATCCTTAACTAACTAGGATTTATTTTTAAAAAAATGACAACTAAGCATTAAAAAGTCAAACTAAATAAAACTTAGCTATTTAAGGCTTGGACTAACCCAACAAGTTTAAATAAGCCCAAAAACAAAACAAGCCCTTTATTATATCTTAACATGCGAATTGGGCCTTTCCTTAGCATATCGATGTGATTTGGTCTTTTATCATGAACTCCAAACTTTGTTCTTCTCAAGTTCTAAGCCTTGTAATGCCTCTTTCATTGCCTTTGTCCTTGCTCTAGTCATTGGACCACTAACTCCTTGCAATAGGTCTTGAGAATACTTGGAATATTTGGTCATCATCATGATCTCTATCATTCCCTCCCTCCTCGAAAGGATTCGTCCTTGAATCACCTACATCAAATAAAGATAAATCAACAACCTTAAAAGTAGCACTAACATTACCATAGTTACTTGGCAAATGTAGCTTATAGGCATTGTCATTAAGCCTCTCCAAGACTTGAAAAGGTCCATCTCCGCTAGGATGCAATTTTTATTTCCTTTATGTAGGAAACCATTCCTTATGCATGTGCACCCACACCCAATCTCCAGGTTCAAAAACAACCTTCAAACGCCCCTTATTGGCATGCCTTGCATATTGCTCACTCTTCCTCTTAGTGTTAGCTTGAACTTTAGCATGTAAAGAATTCACAAATTCTACATTTTTCTTTCTATCAAGATTAGCATGCTCATTAGTAGGCAAAGGTAAAATATCCAAAGGAGTTAAAGGATTAAAGCCATAAACAACTTCAAAAGGTGAATAACAGATAGTGGAATGAATAATTCAATTATATGGCAAACATTTTTCCCATTGTTTCAAGTTCTTTTGAATGATAGCACACAACAAAGTAGAAAATGTTCTATTAACAACCTCGGTTTGTCCATCCTTTTAAAATGTGCAACAGTAGAAAACAAGAGTTTAGTCCCCAATTTATTCAATAAAGTACACCAAAAATGATTTAGGAACTTAACATCTCTATCACTAACAATTATCCTAGGCAAACCATGCAAACGAACCACTTCCTTAAAGAACAAAGTAGTAATATGTGTTGCATCATTACATGCAATAAAATGGGCCATTTTACTAAACCTATCAACAACAACAACTATGTTGTCCTTACCACTTTGAGACCTTGGTAATCTTTAAAAAAATCCATAGAAATATCACTCTAAGGTTGGTTACTGGTAATGGGTATACAAGTCATGCAGTTTAACTTTAGATTTTGCTTGTCTACATGTAATGCACTTATCACAAATAGATTGCACATCATGCTTCATATTAGGCCAATAAATATGCTCACACAATGTTTCTAAAGTCTTTTGCACACCAAAATGCCCCATCAAACCACGCCCATGAGTTTCCCTACTAATAACTCACGTATAGAACAAATAGGCACACATAATTTGTCTTTCTTAAACAGAAATCCTTCATGCCTATAAAAGTCGCCAAACACACAGTTATCACATGCATTCTATACTTAACTAAAATCGGAATCATTATTATACAAATCCTCAAGTAAATCAAAACCAAGTAATTTAGTTTGCAAAGAAGTAAGTAGTGTGAATCTCTTAGACAATGCATCAACAACAATATTTTCCTTTCCATGTTTGTATTTGATCACATAAGGAAATGTTTCTATGAACTCCAACCACTTAGCATTATTAAGTTTACCTTAGGATTTCAAAAACTTTAAGCTCTCATGATTAGAATGAATGATGAATTCCCTAGGCCATAAGTAATGCTGCTATGTTTGAAGAGTTCTCACTAATGCAAAAAGTTCCTTATCATAAGTAAGATAATTCAAAGCTACACCACTTAGCTTTTCACAAAAATAAGCAATTGGTTTGGAATCTTACATTAAAATAACCCCTATTCCAATTCCAGATGCATCACATTCTACCTTAAAAGCTTTATCAAAGTTAGGCAAACTCAACAAAGGTGCATTAGTCAGCTTATCTTTCAAGGTATTAAAAGCTCTCTCATGCACATCATCCCACTTAAAAATAATATTCTTTTTAATAAGTTCATTCAAAGGTGCAACAATAGAACTAGAATCCTTAACAAACCTTCTATAAAAACTTGCTAAAAACTTCTTACCTCGTTTGCATTCTTAGGTGTAGGACAGTCCCTAATTACCTTTACCTTCTCTTTATTAACACTAATACCTTGTGAGCTAACAACATAACCAAGAACACAATAGATTCCATACAAAACTTGCACTTCTTAAGATTAGCATAAAACTTATGCTCTCTTAACACACTAAAACAAAATGCAAGTGTTTTATATGTTCATCCAAATTCTTGCTATAAACCAAAATATCATCAAAGTAAACTGCCACAAATCTACCAAATGAAAGCACGCAAAACATGATTTATTAACCTCATGAAGGTACTAGGTGCATTTGTTAAACCAAAAGGCATTATTAACCACTCATACAATCCATATTTGGTTTTAAATGATGTTTTCCATTATCTCCCTCTTTCATGCGAATTTGATAGTAGCTATTCTTTAAATCAATTTTAGAAAACAAATATAAACCATGCAATTCATCAAACATATCATCTAATCTAGGGATAGGATGTCTATACTTTATAGTGATTTTGTTGATGGCTCAACAATCTACACACATGCACCATGTTTCATCTTTCTTTGGGACTAAGATGATAATAACTGAACATGGGCTAAGACTCTACCTTACAAAGCCCTTTTACACCAACTCATCTACTTGCCTTTGTATTTCCTTTGTTTTCTCGGGATTAGCTCTATAGGCAGGTTGGTTTGGTATGGCAGAACTAGGTATGAAATTTATTTGATGCTCAATACCTCTTAAGGGAGGTAATCCATAGGGAATCTCCTCAGGAAAGAAATCTTCAAACTCCTGCAATAAAGACACAACAACTCTAGGCAAAGAGGGGTTAAGATATATTTCATAGAAAAGTAAATATCCTTGTATATAAGTACAAGCAATTGTGGCCTTGCAACTAAAACATTCTTAACCTCACTTTTTCCATTAAACACACTTATCCTCTTACTTTTCTTTTCTTTTTGCACACCCTTCTATTTATTTTTTCTCTCATTCGATCTCTTTTCACTCTTTCTTTTTCACTCTCACTCTTTTATTTTTCTTCTTGCTCGCTCAATTATTTTTCTCTCAATTTACATTCTTTTGCTATCCTAATTTGATCTTTATATGCTTCCAAAGGTTTGAGAGGAGTTAACATAACAAGTCAGTTATTCATTACAAAAGAATATTTATTCTTGTAACCAGCATGATTAACCTCTTATCAAACTGCCATGGTCGGCCAAGAAGTATATGACCAGCTTGTATTGGTGCAACTTTACAAAGAACTTCATGTACTTACTAATGGAGAAAGCAACCAAACCTTGCTTGTTTACTTTAATTTCTCCACATTCATTTAACCATTGCAACTTATATGGCTTAGGATTCTTGAAGGTTTCTAAATTTAGCTTTTTTACCATCAAGATACTCATAATATTAGTACAACTTCCACCATCAATAATCATGCTACATACCTTATCTTTGACGTGGCATTTAGTATGGAAGATTTGCTCACGTTGCACCTCATCATCATCATCTTTAAGCTGTATACCAAGTGCTCTCCTTACAGCCAACATGTCTCTATGAACTGGTGCCTCTTCATCAACATCACTACAATCCTCCAATGATGGCATCTCATCTTCAATTGAACTAGCACTCTCTATCTCACCATTCTCTAACATGATATAGCTCTCTTATTTAGGCAATAAGAAGTAATATGCCCAAGACTGTGACACCTAAACACTTAATATTATAAGATTTAGAAGAAGATTTAGTTTCGGTTTTACCTTTGGAGATAACCAAATCCTTTGGCTTTGCATCTTCTTTTGATTTGAAGCTGATTTTATGTCACTCCAATTTGTCTTCTAATAAAAGTTAAAAAAAGAACCAGACTTGTATGATCTCTTGGACTTGAGTTATTTTTCCACTTTGATAGCTTTGTGCAATAATTCCTCTATATCCACATAATGTTGTAAGTCCACCATTTCAACTATCTCTTTATTTAATCTACCAATGAATCTAGCCATTATTGCCTCTCGGTCCTCCTCTATATTTGCTCTCATCATGGTTTTCATCATCTCTTGGTGATAGTCTTCCACACTCATGGAACGTTAAACCAGCCCTTACAACTTTTTGTGCAAATCTCTTGTGCATTACTATTTTCATCTCTTCCCATGATTGGATTAGTCTCTCTCCTTATCTACGCCTATTGATCATCAATTGATCCCACCATATGCTCGTATAATTTATAAACTCTACAACTGCTAGTTTCACTTTCTTCTCCTCAGAGTAGTTATATAAATCAAATACATGCTCTACTTTTCTTTCCCACTCCAAGTAAAGGTCAGGATCATTCTTTCCTTGAAAGGTTGGGATCTTCATCTTTATACTGCCCAAATTGCTATCTCTCTTGTATACACCCTTTTTTCCTTGCGTATAACTTGATTCTTCATGCTCTGAATCCTCTTCATATTCTTCCTCAAATGTTTACTTTTTAGAGGATTTAGAAGTGTGGTGGGCCCATAACCTATAGATCCCTGGAGTGAAACCAAGCTCTGATACTACTTGTCATGGGGCCATTACCCTCTCCCTAAAAGGCTAACCTGATGGGGTCTGTAGTGCTCATATCTTTAAGGTCAAGATCCCTCTACAACTTTCTAAAATGGGATTTGTGACATTCTAGCCCACAATATTGTGCAATGCCCTCGTTGCACCAGCTCCTTGCCCAAGGAAGGAGAGGGACCCACCCGGTCTAGACCTACCTCCATCCCGGTGTCTCTTATGAGGGCCTCACATTGAAGAAGAGTAGAGTTGTCTCTGATATCAAATGATAAGAACCCACTAGACAACCTGCCTTAGGAACCCTTAATCAATTTGTTATGCGTGCCCCACAAGACTAGAATACAAGTTATGATTGATCATATTAGAACCCTAAGAAAACTAAGTCCTTAAAACCCCAATCTTGAAGACGCCACAAAGGTTGATCACTCCTTTAATAAGTCAAGAATTTGTATTCTACCAAGAACACAAGAAAGCAAAGCAAACCTTGCTAAAATAACTCAATAATATTGATAATGATGTGAAAATTTATCTTACATATTGGTGGTCTTTATATAGGCATGTAAACATTCTAATCCTTGAAGGAAAATGTGCTTCTTACTTATTCCTAAAGATAACTATAAAGGAAAATCATTAACTAAATAGGATTCCTTTTAAAAAAATGACAACTAAGGACAACTAAGCATTAAAAAGTCAAACTAAGTAAAACTTAGCTATTTAAGGCTTGGACTAACCCAACCAGCCCAAATAAGCCAAAAAACAAAACAAGCCCTTTATTACATCTTAACATATGAACTGAACCTTTCCTTAGCATATCTATATGACTTGGTCTTATATCATGAACTCCAAACTTTGTTCTTTAAGTTTTAAGCCTTGTAATGCCTCTTTCATTGTCTTTGTCCTTACTCTAGTCATTGGACCACCAATTACTTATAATGGGCCTTAGGAATACTTGGAAACCCTTTGCTCAGCATCATGATCTTTATCATTATCATTATTTATAGTGATAGTAAAAAGTGCTTATTTTTAAATTTTATTTTCTTATTAGTATATATAAGTGTTGATCCTTTGTATAACTAAGGTGTTAATCTATCTCAAATCAACCTTGGTTTTGACTTTAACAATTAATTTTTATTTCTAATATGTGTGTTTTAGTACATATTTTAGTTAAGACCCAGGATATGCTTAATGGATAAAGTTATAGAGCTCAAAATGTGGCCAAAAGATTAAAATATGGATGCTCACAAGTGACATCACGATTGTGAGCATTCCCAATATCACAAAGGAGTCAATTAAAACTAATGTTCAAGAGGACAATCATCCTCATGATCTCCATGACGATCGTGAGGATGCCTATCATGATTATGATCATCTATTCACGATCTTAAAGCTCCAAAAGCTTGAAGAATAATTGAAGGCGGTCATCCTCACAATCATGAGCATGCTCATTGCCTTCACTCTGTATCTCCTAATGGTTGGTTTGTACAAGCAACAACTATATTTTTTCTTCACAATCGTGAGAATGCCAAATTCTACAAAAAGTGAAAGAAACATTACATGAAAATAGAGAAGTGTTGGGAAAAATTTTAAGGTCTCCAACAGCTAGTTTTGCACCATCCACGATAAATACAAGCTCAAGACTTCATTTAAATATTTAAAGGGTTAGTGGAGCAAATTTAAAATCCCTTGAGCCAAACTTAGTTTCTTTCACATTTCTTTTTATATATTCATTTCTTATAAAAAAAAACTCTTGTTAAGTTTGTATTTACCCTTCTTGTGAGAGTTGGATATGTGTTTAGTTGATAGAATTCTTTCATCTATTCTTTTTTTGGGTAAAAAGTGGGTAGTATAGATCAATCAATATTAGATTTGTGTTGCACCTTGTAAAATACCTTGATTGTAAGAGGTTGTGTGTTAGCCATGAAAACACTTATGGAAAGGTTTAAGTGTGAACCTTGAAAACACTTGTGAAGAGGTTTAAGTGTGGGTGTAGAAAATGCTTGATGAAAGGTTTTGAATGAACCTAAAAAATTTATTATTGTAAGGTTGGTATTGATAAATAAAACACCTTGTTATAATCAATTTTAGGAATAAAATTGGTGTGGGTGATTGAAAAATCCTAGCTTGGGGATAAGTTAAATAGAGATGTAGGTTCACTTAGGAACCGAACTCCTTAAATTCTTTGTGTCAATTCTCTTTCTTGTTCTTTTTCGCATTTATTCTTTTCTAAATTACTTCTTACTTTCCCTTTAATTTTTATTTTTTTTCTTAAAACTTAAATTAGCTCTATTCACTACCCCCCCCCCCCCCCCCTCTCTCCTCTCTAGTGCTCCAACAATAAGGGTGAGCATTAGTTAGGTTGGGTCGGTATATAAAACTATTTGACAGGCATAAATAATATTTTTTATGAATCTTTCACTGATCATTGATAACATGATCAGTTATGTACATATAATTAATGCGTTAAATTGAAGTCCATGCATCAAATGTTAAACACACTCTTTGACAATGAATTTTGAAAGTGTTTAAGAGACTTCTTCTCATTCAGTAAATAGAGAAAGCAATTCCTGGTTAATGTTCATATAAAGCAGCTTAAACTTTAGACATGGCACATTTAAAAATTTATTGAATCCCGCCCTTTCAACAAATTTAAAAGAGAGCAGAGAGCTCATCAATAAACAACATATTTACAAGTGTTTGTCTAACAACAAATTCTTCCTGAATTAGATAAAAGAATGATTCTTTGTCAAACTTCTATGTTCCCAAAGTGCTAACAGGTTCACTAGTCTCAAATTCCATAGAACTAGGTACACATTGTAATGTCATAAGTGATTGTCTATTGTCTTTTGAATGAGGGTTTTTCTAAACAATTAAGCACATGATTTCTCAAATATTGAAGTCTCATGTTTCTTAGAATGACGTAGAAAAATATATTCATTTTGGTTTCATTACTACTCCTGCCTCATTTATAGTTTTCTCAAATTGCTCCCACACCAATGATCTAGACTCTGTCTCCTTCCTTTTCTTTACAGGAGCAATAGATTGAGACTGCTTAATATTTGTATTTTGTACTCCCACCATAGGACTTTCTGATGCAGGTTTGCCACTAGTAGTCGTATTACTACCACTAGTAGAACAGCACCAGTAGTATCCATCTACAAAAAATATCATCAAATGAAATAAACAGTAAACATATATTTACTCAGACAATATATCAAATTAAACAAATAGTCAACACACAATCAAATATAATATATATATATATATATATATATATATATATATATATTATCTTTCAAGGCTAAGTTTTTCTAATGTTCGAGCGGCAAACTCTAATGCCCATAACATAAAGCAACTTGGAATAGTTATATTTTGCTTCCACAATAATGAATTGGTAGATCCATCAATGATCCATCTATTGTCTAATCAAAAGACATCTATTGTCTAATCAAAAGAATATAACACAATAACACAAAATGAGAAAAACACATCAAAATATCATTCAACAATAATAAGAATGGAAAACAACAAATCACACAGCCATATATATAAAAATTTACTAGATTTGATCACGATTCAGTCATGCATATTGAACTTTACGATTAAGTGATATACATTTCAAGAAAATTTTTATCAATTTTAATCATTAATTTAAATAGTTTTTGGTTAGTCAACTATTAAAATTAAATTGATGAATAAAATTTTATTATTAAACAGTTAAAATAATATTGATATGATTTTTCTTTAAGTGATTTAATTAAAAAAAAAAAGCTCTCAAAACCCTGGCGGCGCTATGGCGTCAGGGCCAACGGACATTCCTAATGACTACCCAGACCACTCTTTTATGTTCTTAACCAATCCCATAATCAGGCAACCTTCTTCCCATGCAAACGTTCATATGTCATTGTTACCTAATCACAAATCATATGCTGCTGTTGTGCATGATTCTGTGAAGATTTCTATACCATATGCTTTGTCTCTAGTTATTCTGATTTCAAGCTCTAATCATGCAATTAAAATTAACTCAGATATTTATAGGAAATTCCTGGAATTATGTCAGCACTCTTTGATTGCTAGGGTTTTCCTTTCCAAGCAAAATTAAAAGAAAAGTCTTCTTCTCCTTAGGGTTTAAATTCTAATTAGAAACTGATTTCTTTGGGTAGGGGTTTCTATCATGTTCTTCTCCGTTCTGCTGTAGAAAAGGATGTTATATGGGGAAGCAGATTACTATCTCTTAAACTTAGTACACTACGCTTGCAAAGGTAGTGTTCGGGTTTTAATCCATATAACGAAAAATCTTCTACAACACAGGTTTGGGTTCATTTTTATAATCTTCCTTGGGAACTTTAGGATCCCCAAATGTTGGCTGATATGGCCCGTAGTATTGGGATTCCTCTTATAATTGACAAGGCAACTCTTGATGGAGATTTTGGCCACTTCCCCTGACTTTTTGTTGACATTGATCGTTCTGTCCCCCAGCAACATCAAGTGGTTTTGGATTGTGAAGGTAATTTGTTTGATATTGACATAATTTATAAGAATCTTCCTTTATTCTGCAAATCATGTCAATCAATTGGCCATAATTCAATTGCTTGCCGATTGAATAGCTTGAAACAATCTTCTAAAACTGAAAAGCAACCTCATCTAAAACATGATCAATTGCGAGGCAGATCACTTATTCGTCAGGTTTGGCATCCAAAAGACCAAAAAATTATAAGCAAAAAACCCATACCAATTGCAAATGTTTTTTATTCTTTGCAACAGATAATAGTGTCTGTTCCCGTAAATGATAAAGTTAATGTTTCTGATCCGAAAGGTTATGTTCCATATGTTCAGGCAATCCTGGTGAATGATGACCATACTATGCCTGTTGCTTTGGTTGATGATGCAGAAGGTGAATAACCTATGGATGCAGCTCAATCTTCTTCGAATTCGGTTGAGTTAGTTCCCTCAGAGCTAACCCGAAAACTGTGAATTCTAATTCTAAGATGGAGTTGGATAGAGCTCAACAGGAACTGGTTCTAATAAGTAATAGGCCTTGGGCTGACCAGGTTGAGGAAGATAAAGAGGGTGCTTGGCAAGAGGTTTCCACGAAAAAATCCCCAAAGAAAAAGATACATCTCACTGGTAATAAACCAATTACCAGAGCAAGTTCCCTCTCTCCTAAATGAAGATTTTATTCTGGAATTGTTGGGGACAAGGCAATACGCCTACTTAAAATGCCCTATATAATCTTTGTAACATTCATAAACTAGACTTGTTATGTCTTGCTGAGCCAAAAATTCTTTTTAATGACATTAATTTCCATTTTTGGACTTCAGTTGGTTTGTCTTTTATGGCAGATAATATGACTTCACTTCCTTCAATTTGGGTGCTTATATCTTCTTCAATTGGTGCTAGTAATGTTTTTGTCTTGGCCAGCTCTAATCAGCATGTCACAGTTCAGTTTTCTATGAACTCGGCTAATTATATTATTTCATGTGTTTATGAGAACATTCTTTCTTCAAGTCATCGTATTCTTTGGGATAATTTATTACAAATTTTTGGTTTGATTCAGGATAATCTGTGGTATATTATTAGTGATTTCAATGCATGTTTTAGGTCAAGTCCCATGAAAAAATAGGTCACCCTCCTGCAGCTCGTTCTTGTTTTGACTCTATTTCAACAATGAATGCTTGTAATCTTACTTACTTGGACACAAAAGGAGCTCTTTACACTTGGTCAAACAATAGAAAGGGGTATTAACCGTATGGATATTTGCTTGGATTGTTCTTTTTGTAATCATGCTGCTCTTCAGTTTTGGAATAGCATAAAGTGTCAAGCTCTAATGCGATATCAATATGATCATAACCCTCTCCTTTTGCATTGCAAATTTGATCAGGTTACTACTCCTAAACCTTTTTATTTCCTTTCCATATGGGTTAATCATGATCATTTTATTGCTGATGTTTGTAATTTTTGGAGTTTTATCTCTTCATCTGGCCATCCGATGTTTGTGATTATGCATAAACTAAAGTTGCTTCACACATTTCTTTATAGATGGAATAAATTCACTTTTGGTCATGTTGATCAGTTGATTAACGTTGCTAAATAGAATTTGTATCAAGTTTAGCCTGATATCGAATCCCATGGTTTTTCTGATGAGCTCTATGCAAGGGAATTGGAAGCTTCTAAGCAGCTCTCTTCTCTTCTCAATAATCAAAGTTCCCTTCTAAAAGATAAAAGCATAATTAGGTGGTTGCACCATGCTGATCAAAATTCTAAATTTTTTCACTCTCTCCTTGCTCGGCGTTAAGTTTTTTCTAGCATTCACAGCATGGTCATTAATGATGTTCTGGTGGATGATGTGAATTTTATTGAAGACCATATAATGAATTTTTATTCATTACTTTTTGCTTCCTCTAGTTCAGTTTCGAGTTTGGAAGAGGTGTCTTTGTACATTTTGAAGTTGGTTTCTTCAGAGGAAAATGATATGCTTTTACGTGTTCCTCTGGATTCTGATATTAAAGTTGTTGTTTTTGAGATGGATCATTTCAATGCACGTGGTCCAAATGGCTATACTGGCTTATTTTTCAAAAAATGTTGGGATTTTGTTAGTGTAGAGGTTTGTGCTACAGTAAAATATTTCTTCACTCATGGTTCTATCTTGGGAGGTTTAAATTCCAGTTTTATGATCCTATTGCCTAAAGTTCATAATGCTTCTAAGATTGAGAACTTTCGCCCTATTGTTCTTAGTAATTTTATTTATAAATTAATTACTAAGATAATTACTGATAGGCTTGCTAAATTTGCTTCTCATATCATTGCCTAATCTTAGTTTAGATTTATTCTAGGTAGACACATCGAAGATTGCATTGTTGTTGCTTCTGAGAATATCAATCTTCTTTATAAGGTTTGTTTGGGTGGTAATCTGGCTATTAAGGTTGATATCCGGAAAGCTTTCGATACCTTGGAATGGAGTTTTGTTTTATCAATTCTTCAAAAATTTGGATTTTCAGATATTTTTTTTTATTGGATTAATAATATTCTTCATTCAGCCCATCTCTTTATTCTAGTGAATGGTTGTCCTAAAGGTTACTTCTCTTGTTCAAGGGGAGTGAGGCAGGGTGATCCTTTATCCCCTCTTGTGTTTTGCTTGGTAGAGGAATTTTTAAATCGAAAGCTTTTGCATCTTTGTAAATCTTAGTCTCTTACTCCCATGTATGCTTCATATCGGCTTCAATGTCCTACTCATTTGCTTTATGTAAATGACATTTTGATATTCTATAGAGCTACCAAAGCTAATGTTTGGCTTTTACTGCAAGTTTTTTCAGATTATGGCACTCTTTTGGGTCAAATGGTGAATTTGAGCAAATCAAAAATATTTTTTGGGAAACATGTTTCTTGTTCCAGAGTTGTTTCTCTTTGTTCTCTTGCAGGATTCAAAAGAGGTTCTCTTCCCTTTAATTATCTTGAAGTCCCTTTATTTAAAGGCACACCAAAAAAGGATTTATTGCAACCTATTGATGATCGTATTATTTCCAAATTTGATAATTGGAAGAGGAAAACTCTCTCAATTGTTGGTAGGCTTACTCTTATAAAATCGGTCATTTATGGTTCTTTGTTGCACTCTTTTATGGTATATAAATGGCCAATTTATCTTCTAAAATATTTAGAGCAAGCCATTTATAATTTCTTATGGACTGGCTCTATCTCAGACCATAAATATATTATGGTTAAATGGGATAAGTGTTCTATCCCCTTCGTTGAAGGTGGATTGGGTCTCAAGCGTTTGCATCAGGTCAATAATGCTATATTGTCTAAGCTTGATTAGAGAGTATTTATAGATACTTCTTTTAGTTTCACTTTCTTAAGAGCTTATTTTCTTTCGGTGGTGCTCAAACCTCATTTCACTTACATCAACTGGTCTATCTGGTCATCAATTAGTTCGGTTTCCCGGGATTTGCTCTGAAATTCCTAATGGATTCCTACTGCCAATTCTGCTTTGAGTTTTTGGAATTCGGACAACTTGGTTACTGCATTAGTGACTGTCTTCAAGTTCCTTTTTCT
This sequence comes from Mallotus repandus, assembly GCA_949671775.1. NCBI lineage: Eukaryota > Viridiplantae > Streptophyta > Magnoliopsida > Malpighiales > Euphorbiaceae > Mallotus > Mallotus repandus. Next base: position 47,783 of record CATIWM010182168.1, read on the forward strand.
TTACAGCCTAAGTTGCATGCTAGAATTTATGATCTTTTTTATAATAATTCATGGCACTTACCTTCAGATTTTCGCCATGCATATCCTGAGATTGTTGCGGATATTGAAGCAATTATTTTTTTGGATAATGACTCTTTTGTTTGTCGTTATTCTAAATCAGGTGTTGTTTCTTGCTAAGAAGCTTTCAATCATTTTTGCCATCAGCTTCCCAAACTTGCATGGAGCTCTGAGGTTTGGCAACATTATCTACCACCTTCCAAGTCTTTTTTATTATGGCAGGCTTTGCATGGTAAATTACCTACTGATGATATCTTGCAGCTAAAAGAGATTTATTCAGCCTTGCAACGCAGGTTATGTTTAAAAGCTTGTGAAAGTTTTGATCATTTGTTTACTAAATGTCCTTATACTGTCACTTTATGGTATGCTTTTGGAAGCCTTTTTTATGTAGTGCTCGACTTATCTAATGGTTTTCATAATCTGTTTAAGGTTGCTAATTCATATGACTTTTCTTCTCAAGTTGGAGCTTTATGGAAAGTAGGCTTTGCATCAGTGGTATGGTATATTTGGGATGCTAGAAATCAGATGACCTTCGAAAATTCTTTTCTCTTCATTTAAGCTGTTCTTCGCTCTGTTTGTCAATGCATTAAAGAAATCGACTCTTTTAGATTCGGTTCCATGTTCAACAGTTAATTAGATCTGATTATTCTACATAGCTTTCATATTTATGGTATTCCTCGCAAGCCTCATTCTATCATTTCTATCCCATGGTTACATCCTCCCATAGGTTGGTTCAAGCTTAATTCAGCCAGGTTGGGCTGGTGTTGATGGGATTCTTTGTGATTCCAGTGGTAATTCTTTAACTTGTTTTGCAGCTCCATTAAATATTTATTTTGCATTTGAAGCTGAATTGTCAGTTGTTATTATTGGAGTTCGAAAAGCTTGGGAAATGAATCTTCAACCTTTATGGATAAAAAGTGATTCCACTTATTTGGTTCGACTTTTGTTAAATCATTCAGCTGCAGTCCTTTAGCACTTATGTTCTTCTTGGCAAAATTGTTTAAATTTGCTAAGTCGCATGCAGTTCACATCAACCACGTTTTTCGTGAAGGAAACACAGTTGCGAACAAACTTTCTACTCTTGCTATTTCTTTGCCTATTATTTCTTGGTGGAATACATATCTTGCATGTTGTAATGCTTTTATGTTACATGATGCTCTTGGTAGAGAGAATTATGGATTCTCTTAGTTTTTCTTATAGCTTCTAGCTTTGTAATGACTCTTTTGTATTATTCTTTTCTTATTTTTAATAAATGGATGGTATTTGCTAGGGAGGTGTCAGCCTAGCTGAGATGTCCTGGTGCACTGCTTGATTCCAAATCCTTCCTTAATTTAAAAAAAAATTAAAATAATATTATAAATAAAATTAATGAATTTTTCATATGTATATCACTTGATTTTAAATTTTTTAAGTCCAAAAAATTTAAAAATTCTAAAAATTCTAATAGAATTTTAAAATTTTTTCTAAAAATTATTATACAGGCTTAAATTTTTAAAAAACTTTATAATTAGCTGATACATATTTTTTAGAAAAATATTTATCAATGTTAATCTAAGTAATACTTTATCAATTTTAGAAGAAAAAGTTTCCTATTAGGACAAAAAAAATTTTAAGGTCCAATATTAACTTCGGCATATAGTTGAAGCCGTTGAAGGTCCAATTTAACCTTTTTGGCCTTTTATTTATATTAAACATGATTCAAAGTATAATTTGCAATTAAATAAGAGAAAATAGATGAATTGATGCATGTGTTTATTTTCAATGAAACAAGCACATATTCCTTTCTTGTCAATGTAGAATTTGATTGCATATTAAATAATAGTTTAATTGCATTTGATTTATTATAATTATTAATTATAGATAAACTTGACAATAAATTTTATAGACACGGTAACAAGAAGGAAGGGATAAAAATATAGTCAGAGACAGAGAGAGATCTTGTTTTAGGGTTAAATGTAGGAGTGCGAAGAAAAAGAATCGAGAGACATAAAGACTATAAGGCAAAGAAAGAGAGCAAAGGTCCGGATATGATTTGGGATTAAGAAGGACCAAAAGAGTTTGAGAGAAAAAAGGGGGCGGCAAGAAAGAAAAATGAGAGTAAGGTTAGGGTTAAGAAAATAATATACATATATACTAGGGGAACTAAAAAACGACGTCGTTTAGTAACAAGGAAATTGGGTTTTTGAGCAATTCAATTTGCTGAAACCACAAACCGAACCACTAATCGAGAATTGATTTCTTCTTCCGCAATAGTCGACCTAATTTTCTTTTGAAGCAGAAGCCAAATCCGATGCAATTTTTGTGTCTGAGCGGATTTTGCTCACCGTTAAGTATATATGATAAATCGATTAGTCTTTCCAAATCTCACATTAGTTATTGAATGTATGTGTATGTATTTCGGTTATACAAGTTAGCACGTTTTACAAAATAGTCATGATTTTATAAAAAAAGTGTATCATGTTTCTAATTTAGTGTATTTTGTATTTAAAAATAAAAATATTTGCAATATGTGAAGTGTGATGTCTCGTATTCACAAAAATCAGAAAATGGATTGATCTTTCGAGATGCCACGTTGATTTTTGAGGAGGCTAATTCTATGCTTGTGTGACTTAATTGCTTAAAAAATAAATTTAATAACCATCAAATTTATTTTATGGGATCTATAAATAATTTTTAAAATAATATTAAAATTTTAAAATAAAATTAACATAATTTATAAAATTAAAAAATATATTTTTGAATAAAAAATTAAAATAATTTTAAAAATAAAATTTAATTAATAATTCAGCTAAATTTCAAGATTGATGGTTCTATAGAAAAAAGTAATTTATAGATTTCAGTCTTTTCAGCTATGCATGCATTAAACAGATGTTTCTCACTTTTTTTAAACTGACTTTTCTCGCTTTAGCTGTATAACTTTATCTTTATCTTTATCTTTTTGTAGAACACATAACTTTTCTTTTTCTTTTCTTTTTTTGAAAAGCATAACTTTTCTTTTCAGTTCTTAAAGAATAAAATAAATTCAAGTTTTTTTCTTAGTTAGTTGATTATTTCAACTTTTATATATTTGGAGATGCATTAATTGAGGATGTCCATAAACACAACTACATACCAATGTTAAAGGTTGTAGACTAAAATTGAATTTCACCATATAGTAAATTGACAATTATTTGTTTTCTCAAATTTTATATTTATCTCAATGCAGAATGTGCGCAACATGTTGAATTATTTCAGATTAAATGAAAGACAATGACTAGCAAAGATGAATTAATTATTTTTCTTTAGAACTCTTATAGAGCTAGATGTGCAGGTAATGTCAGCATGAAGTATGGATGATTACCTACCAAATTGTCGACATTAACCATGTGATTCTACATAAATTATTGGGTGATTAATATATATATATATATATATATATATATTTCTGAAGTGACCGCCACAAGCCAACCTCAGAACCTACTGCTTGTGCTAGTGGGTTCCATCTTCACTCGCTTCTCTTTGATTTGCACTTCCACTCAGACAAATATAGATACATGCCTACACTTGCGGTCTTGGCTTAACGACATGTAATGAAAGAAGAGCACTGATAAACGTAGTGTTATAGTGGTTCATTGCGTAAATAATACGTAGCGGATCATAAAATAAGTTAATTTTTTTAAAAAATGGGATAGTATCATTTAAGCTATTATCTTTTTTGATAATTTTGCAATTTGTTTCATATAGCAGACTGTTATTTATATTTTTTTAGAATTGAAGAATTTGGTGTGTGAGTTTTTTTTTTTTTTTTTTCCAATTTGTAATCTCCAATGTTGGCTCTCCTTTTTTTTCATTTTCTCCCGGGATATACATGAAAGCTGCTTACAATTTATTTATTTAGTTATTTTTCAAATATTGACACTACAACGATCTAATTTAGTTGCTAGAACATTAGTTGTTATGAAAGAGAGGAGAATGGGAATTAACCATGCATCTTGAGAAGGCTCTAAAGTACTAAGGCGGAAATAGAAATAATTATTTAGAGAGGCAAATTATACCTCAATTGGAGTTTAAATAAAACTTTAGTGGAAATGAAGGGGATTGATGTAAAAGTATCATAAATTTTAGGGGATAAATACTAATTTTTTCCCTTATAAAATCTTAAAATATATAAGTATTTTTTTAGTATTAAAAAATTTTTGGGGCCAAGTCTCTACCTAGTTTCTAGCTAGTTCCACCCCTGGCTCTAAAAGACTGGACCACCCAACTATAAAATATTAAAATATATTTGGTATAAATAAATTTTACAAAAATTTTGTTCTAAAGTACTAAAAATACTTTTACTTTCTCAGCTAATGATATAATGTAATTATACACACAAGAAAAATCCATTTAGTGTAATGCATCAAAACGAGACAAACCTTACCAAAATAAAAGACAAATCATTTCTAGTCATCCATAGACACCAAATTTTGTACAAGTAGAATCCAAGCATATCTGAAGGGATTCTGTTATATATATTTGCATAACATCAACAACATTGTCAGTTAAGTTTGGCATCTGCCAGATCTTGAAATTAGAATAAGTTTGATAGCAAATTACTTAATTTTAATGGAAACTTATGTAAGATTATTGTTACGCATAATTTTTTGTGAGAATTTTGTCCACGGGATAAATTTATAATTTATTATCTCGATCTAATTGGCTATTCTGTTATAAGAAAAAAAAATGAATGAATTCATCTAAGAATTATGAATTTGAATTTCCACTTTGCAATTTGTTAAAAAAAAAAACCAACAACAACACAATTACATGAAAAATTGTAATAAAAACAAGTGCAATTATGATAAGTAGAACTTGAGTTTTCTTTAAATTTTGATAAGTGGCACAAGAGTTGTTTCATAGCCTAATTGAATTTAAATAGAATGAAAAAAAAAATTGAAAAATGCAGTAAAATGTTACATAAGGTTTACGTATTTCCAAGCATTGTTATGCTAATCTTTTTTGTGGGTACCATAGATATATATATGTGCGTGACGTAGGGCAGAGCTTTGCTAAAATAATAGTAATATATCTCTTTTTAGACCATTCTTTCTCAAAGTTAAAGATGTTATTACAAATAAAATAATTAAAGTAATATATTTAAGATTAACCCATACTTATGAGAGGATAAAGTTTATTCTCCAAATTTTTCTATTCATTAAATGGGAAAATAAGTAAAATATTTAGTGCCATGTGGAATATGGGCTTTTCAATTTGAAATTGATAGTTTCTATTAATAAACAAGCAAAGCATAATGGTGATACAATAGTCATTTTCAATTGCCAACAACTTCTTTTGACAATGCCAAATTGATCTGTCTAATGCTTTGTAATATTTCTTCCATCCTTAATCTAAGCTACATTATTTCTAGTATTCAGTAATTATAAGAGTTCCTGACTAATTCGGATATAATCAGTTAGCTCATGTTAAAAAATAAATAAAACTCTTTCGATATTTATGTATTTATATATAAAATTTAAATTTAAAATTTTATTAAAAATTTAGATTGATTAGATATATTATTGTTTAAATTAATAAATATTGATTATATTTTTTTATAATATTTATAAGATATAAACTAACCATAATAATCATTGGCAAGTCCGTGAAAGATCCACTTTTCTGTCACGTTCATGCTACATCTTATGGTTAACGAAGAAAACAAAAAAAATTCCAATTGTATGGAGGTGTGCTCGATTTAATTAGGGTCTTTGATTAGATTATGCATATAGTAAGCTTCAATTTTTGTAATTGCAGAGGTCAAGTCTATTATTATTTTTATTTTTTCAAATTGATGAGGAACCTTCACTTATAATTTTATTAAAAGAAGTTTACCATTTAACTACTCAATTTTCGACAAATGAACTCCATTATTGAACTCTTCATTAGTCTAATAGTTTAGTTTAATGTGGCAGATAAGGTACTTTCGTGCTGTAAAAATCGTATTTGTTCTGTCAATTTCTTTTTTTCCTTTTTTTGTGATTGTTTTTCTTTATTACCAATTATATGTATTAATTTTTATGATTAAATAATAAGTAATTTAATAAGTTTTAATTTTATTTATATATATAAATATATGTGTGTTCAAAAAGTACTTTTTTTTTATGAAATTTTCATAATTTTGGCCACCGTTAACTATTTAAAAGTTGACAATAGTTCAGTTTATTTTTTAGTCTATTTTTTAAATTTTAATTTTAACTTAATACGCACTTAAGTATTTTATTTTATATTATTTGACAACATTTTTCATAAAACATTCAAGAATCATAAAAGTATTTAAATATAATCAAATTATATTTTTATAATTTTACGGTCCGTTTCATACAGCAAGTCTTCTTTTTGGAATTGAAGAATTTGGTGTGTGAATTCTTTTTTTTTTTTTTCCAATTTGTAATCTCCAATGTTGACTCTCTTTTTTTTTTTTTTTAATTTTCTCCCGGGATACACATGAAAACTGCTTACAATTTATTTATTTAGTTATTTTTCAAATATTGACACTACAACGATCTAATTTAGTTGTTAGGACATTTGTTGTTATGAAAGAGAAGAGAATGGGATTTAACTATGCATCTTGAGAAGGCTCTAAAGTACAAAGGCGGGAATAGAAATAATTATTTAGAGAGGCAAATTATACCTCAATTGGAGTTTAAATAAAACTTTAGTGGAAATTAAGGGGATTGATGTAAAAATATCATAAATTTTAGGGGATTAATACTAATTCTTTTCCTCATAAAATCTTAAAATATATAAGTATTTTTTTTTAGTATTAAAAATTTTTTGGGGTCTCTACCTAGTTCCTAGTTCCACCCCTGGCTCTTAAAGACTGGACCACCCTACCATAAAATATTAGTGTATTTGGTATAAATGAATTTCATAAAATTTTGTAAAATATATTTACAATTTTAAATGATGTGTGTTTTGTTTAAATGAATTATTGTAGAATTATTTTGCAATTCTAAATTCTTAAATTTGTGAAATTGATTATAACTATATTAAATTCTATTGAAATTTCCAAATGAATTACACAACTGTCAAGTGTATATTTCTAAAATGACTAAAATACCTCTTACTATTTCTATTTTCAAAGATATATTTCTATCTAAAGGAGTATTTTTTTACTAAAATTAAAAATTAATTTAAAATTTAGATTTGTACTAAATATAATATAACAAAATATAAAATTCATTTAAAATAAATTTTATAAACTATTCATTTAAATCAACACTTTATTTATAAAAATTCATTTGGATATAAATTTTTTTTTGGGAATTAATTTGAAGATGAAATAAATTTTTTGGTGGAATTGAACCAAACATAATATTAATATCGAAAGTTAAATAATAAAATTTATTTTTGTAATATTTTACAAACGTATAAATTTAATTTTTCAACCACATTCACATTAGAGTGAAATATTTCCTGAATCTAGAAAAAAAAACATATACAATTATTAAATAAATAATAGTAACTATTTGAAGAATTTTATAATTTAAAGATAACGTACTAAAAATACTTATACTTTCCCATCTAATGATATAATGTAATTGTACGCACAAGAAAAATCCATTTAGGACCTCTTTGGTTTAGACCATTCTTTCTCAAAGTTAAAGATGTTATTACAAATAAAATAATTAAAGTAATATATTTAAGATTAACCCATACTTATGAGAGGATAAAGTTTTATTCTCCAAATTTTTCTATTCATTAAATGGGAAAATAAATAAAATATTTAGGGCCATGTGGAATATGGGCTTTTCAATTTGAAATTGATAGTTTCTACTAATAAACAAGCAAGGCATAATGGTGCTACAATAGTCATTTTCAATTGCCAACAATTTGTCTTTGTTCTTCTTTTGACAATATACCAAATTGACCTGTCTTTTGCTTTGTAATCTTTCTTCCATCCTTAATCTAAGCATATATAATAATTATCTCTAGTAATTATAAGAGTTTATAACTAATTTGGATAGAGCCGGTTGGATCATGTTAAAAAAAAAAATCTTTCAACATTTATTTATTTATATATAAAATTTGAATTTAAAATTTTATTAAAAATTTAGATTGATTATATATATTATTGTTTAAATTAATAATACTGATTATATTTTTTTATAATATTTATAAGATATAAAATAACCATGATAATCATTGCCAAGCCCGTGAAAGATCCACTTTTCGGTCACGTTCATGCTACATATTATGGTTAACGAAGAAAACAAATTATTTTCCAATTGCATGGAGGTGTACTCGATTTAATTAGGGTCTTTGATTAGATTATTAAGCTTCAATTTTTGTAATTGTAGAGGTCAAGTCTATTATTATTGTTTTTTTTTTAATTAAGGAGGGAAGATAAGGATCAAACCCTTCACTTATAATTTTATTGAAAGAAATTTATTATTTAACTACTCAATTTTCAATAAATGAACTTTTTTTTTTTAATAAAAGACTAAAAATTGGACTCCATTATTGAACTTTTCATTAGGGCATCCGCATAAATAGTGTAATGAGGATGTAATGTCCCTCGTGATACTCATCCCATTACACTCAACTCATAATGGGTATGTCATGGTGATGATGAGTGTCACTAAAATTATACGCATCATAGCTGCTATTTTGCAGTTTTTTTTTAAGAAAACAAATAAAAGTTAATTGAAATATTCATTAAGCAACAGTAATGTAGAAAAAAATGTAATTTTTTGATAATGTTAAAAAAGGGTAATTTTTTAATTTTTTAATAAAAATTTTCATAACAAATACTCCTCTTCAATTTCACTCTTCGCTTCCATATCACTCCTCTTTATCTACTGTCACTTTCACTTTCTTCAATATCTTTCTATAATTTTACACAATTTACAATTTTTTTATTTGGAATGATTCGGGAGCAATAACAATTAAAAGTGATATTTTTAATTTTATTATTTATATTTATATTTTTATCTAAATTATGTCGTATATTTTTGAGATTGTTTAAAATATTTGTTTTAATTAAGATTGATTATGTAATTTTTGAAAATTAACAAGACTAGCCATTCAAATTGTTAAAATATTTTAATTATTTTATATTAAAAAGTTTATTTTTTTTACAAAAATATTAGCAATTATATGTTTTAATATGCCTTAATATTATTTTAGTATATCAATATAATTAGTTTTTTTTAAATATATAAATAAATTATTAAAATAAATATGTGATTTGATAGTGAGTTTAGGCTATTACACTTTGCAGAGTGTAATACATAATGAACAAAAGTGTAATGAATTAGGGGATAATAAAGTGATGACGTGGCATGTCCATTACACTCTATAGGGTGTAAATCAATATGGATACTCTTATGGGTTGTTTGTTTCATAAAAAATAAGGGTGAGAATCGAAATCGGAATGAGTGATTCCGATTCTTAGTGTTTGGTTCACTAAAATTTTGTATGGGAATGAGAATGGATTCCCCCATCAATGGGAATCGCCCATTCCCCTCCTAGGGGTAAAAAATAATTTTCCATTTCTATGAAATCAAGTCAAATTAATTATAAATTAGTTAAAATTTTAAATATTGTCATATATTATTAAAATTTATGAAATATAATATTTTTCAAATAACAAAATAAAATATATAAATTCATAATAATTCTTATTTAATATATTTTTATCTATAAATAAAATTGATTTCAATTCCAATTTCCTAATAAATCAAACACCATATTAAAATTTTTATTTCATTTCCGATTTCCCTTTATTCTTATTTTCATTCTGATTTCGATTCCAGAATATGAACCAAACGACCCCTTAATCTAATAGTTTAGTTTAATTTTGTAGATAAAGTACATCCCTGCTGTAAAAATCTTATTTGTTCTCTTAATCTCTTTTTTTTTTTGTGATTGTTTTACTTTATTACCAATTTATATATATATATTATAATTAAAGAATAAGTAGTTTAAAATTTTTTTGTTTTATTTATATATGTAAATATATGTGTTCAACAAATACTCCTTTTTTTTATAAAATTTTCATAATTTTATCCACCGTTAACTATTTAAAAGTTGACAATATTTCATTTTATTTTTTAGTCTATTTTTTAAATTTTAATTTTAACCTAATACACACTTACGTATTTTATTTTTTATTATTTGACAATATTTTTCATAAAACATTAAAATGAGAATCCCTATGTGTCTTATTTCAAGAATCATATATAAAGTATTCAAAAATAATCAAATTATTCACCAATTTAGTGTGTAATAAATTAAAATTAAAGATTAGATGTGCAAGTAAACAATCAATGATAACATTTAGACGTATAAACTAACATTTGGTGCTTTTATTACATAAGCCTAATCTATTTTTGTTTGCTTCTGATTAACTAACGATGTAGTCTTGCAAGTTACAAAGATGCAATGATAAAGGCTAGACCACTGAAAATATGCATTTCTCTATCAGGTTGATGTTTGTAAAAGTGACTGTTCTTATGCTTTTAAATTGAATAAAAATTAATTTTACGAATAGACAATAATAATAAAATTTAAATTTTAAATTTAAGGATATTCTAAAAAAATAACAGTTATCCAACTATTCTTTCCTCGGCTTTTAATAATTTTTCTAGAATATATTGAATATTATTAAAGTGATCGATGTACTTTTAATATAAAGATCAAATAATATTTATATTAATAGACTATATAATAAAAATAATTTTTTCTTTTTAAATTAATTTTACTAATCAATAATAAAAAAAAAATTTAATTTTGTATATGAGAGTGCTTTGAAAAATAACAGTTATTAAATTATTATTTTAATTTAAATCACCAATATCTAAATTCCACTAAATTATTATTATTTATCTTCTTATAATTTTTTCTCGAACATGTTAAATATTGTTGAAGCGATTGATGTGCTCTTTAATTTTAGGTGGTATTTCTATTCCATCTTTTCAATTAACATGTTTTTTTAATCATTTTTCCTTAAACTATTAGTAGGGTCTATAATAAATTTTCATTTAATTCTTTTATTTATGACTGCAACCATGGAGGAAAGAAATAGAAAATAAAAAGTAAGAAGATAACTTGGTGTTTCTTGTTTGGCTGCTTTAAGGAAAGTGTGAAAGTGCAACTAAATAGTAAATACATGATTTAATATCCAGACAAAAGGGTAGTTGGGCTCTTTATATGTTTTCAACAACTAAATAGATAAATTGCATTTTTTTTTCTATTACTGTTGTTTTTTTTCCCAAAAGAGAATATGGATTTTTAAAATAAATTTTAAAAAAGTACACTCAAAAAAATGTACTGAGTAAAATTTGCTTGAAAAAGTTGACTTCAAAATTGTTATTTTTTTTAAAAAAAAATCTACATTTATGATGAAAACCAATACTGTTTTTTTATGAAAGAAGACTTTATCATAAATAAGATAAATAAATTAAAATTATAAATCAAACAAAAAATTTAAAAATGAAGACAATGAAGTTATTACAATAACAGCTATTAATCAACAACGACCAAGAAAAAATGATAGGATTTGAAAACAGAAATTAAAACAAAAAGTAATGCCAATCTATTTTTTATTTAAATTTCGATAATGAATTTTAATCATGTAACTAAAAGTAAGCATCAATCATTAATCATAGAAATTTATAATTTCATCTCTCATTAATATTTTATACACAATATTAAAATTTTTTATCGTATAAAAACTACTTTATCTTCTACGTACCCAATATATTTTTTATTTTAAATGTTCCCATTATTTGGCATTATTTAAATTACATGGAAGTTCATTATTTTTAGTCCGACCAATCTCAAATTAATTAATTTAATTAATTAGTTAACCATTTTCTAATTATTGTGTTGGTCGATAAGCTTCGTGGAGAAAAGTATTAAAAAAATATGGGGAAAAAATAAAATAAAAGGGAAGTAGACATTATTCAAGATTTAAAATAGTGAGAAGAAAAAACTTCTAACTTTCAACAATCTAATAAAGAACAACTTCAACTTTCCTACAAATTTTCTTAATTTAACTTCTTTCAATTTTAGTTTTCAATACTTTTTTTAATCTAACAATTTATTTTCAATGTAAATTTAATCCTCTAAATTCATTTCATTTCATTTCATTTTTTAATAATTTTTAATGTATTTTTTATATCTTAATTTTAGTTATTTTCTTATTTTAATTAAGAACCCAACAAATCTTTAGCTCCCTTAGTTTATGTAGATCTCTAAATTAATTTTTTTTTAAATCTATAATGGATTCCATTTTTTTTTGAAACAAAAATAATGGATTCATGTACCTACGCTGATATAAATACATTTTTAAGAGTAGAAAGAAACATGCATGTATAAATATTTTCGTTTGAAAATATTAAAGTTGACAATTGGCTCTACATCTATAGTTTACTTTGATTTTAATATCAAAGTGGATGAAATTTTAAAAAGCAGACTGATCAATTTGGGTATAAAACTAAAAGAATATCTATGGTGAAACTTGTTTAATGTTAATTTTAAAGGCCAAAACATGGTGGAGACAACTTGCTTGCTTTCATGGTCTTCCTTAAATTAATGCGTGAAAGCAAAGAAGGAATACATATGTGCATGTGTGTGTATATGCTCTCGTACCAAATTTAAGATTCAGCCACAAAAAAAATTATAATGTTATTTAATAATTTATTGAACAATTTTATTTTATTTTTAAAAACCTCTTAGCTTTGAAAAATGTATAATTTATTAATACCTCTTTCATATTCTTTTTAATTTATTATTTCATTCATACATTTTTAGAAGTTAATTAATATCATTTTATATTTAATTTTATTAATTATTTTTCAACTTTTGTTAATTTAATATTTTTTCAGGTTAATAATAAGAGATATTTAGTTAGTAGAAAAAGAAATAATTAATAAAATTAAATATAATAAATTATCAATTAATTTTTAAAAATATAAAGACGAATTAATAGGTTTGGCTAAATTTGAAACTGATTTAGCTACGAAAATTTGACATATGTGTAGCATCACTTACTTGACTTGGAGCTGTTCTATCATATTATTACATGAAACAGCCTTTTCTCAAAAACAGTGTTCTCCATTTGGCCACTATTAATGGCTTTTGTATTTATGACTTGTCTCAACAAATCAAACACCGAAGGGTTGGGATTTTTGGACTCTTTTTTTTTTAATAGCCTCATTCTACATTAATTTTTATAATAAAACCAATCACTCCATTATTTTTCATTGGCAAAAAAAATATTTTTATTAACTTATTTAATAAATTATTTCATTATTAATTTTTTATTATTTTATTTTTATCTACTATTTTATTAATTTTTTAAACCTACAGTTTTTATTAAAAAAGAACAAGTCAAATAGAGCACAAAAGCTCAACTGGCTTTACTTTACCTTTCCTTGTAACTTTTTTAAGCCCTGCCCCATGGATGAACCAATTCACACCTAGGAGGGCAGGCGAATGTCTATATTTTTTTGGCATTTAAACTATTTATATAAGAACATCTTAATTAGTATTTTTTATTTTAAAGAGCATTTTTTACACAATAGATAGAGCATCTCAAAAAAATTTTAAATATAAAAAAAAAAAAAATTTGTACAACTTTAATAGACTCTCGGTATTTTTATTCTTCATTATGCTTTATCTAATAAACATTAATGTTTAATTTTTTTCTCATTTGTTTTTACAAGATTTCTGTCTATTTATTAATTTTTTCCCACCATTTGATAAAAGAGAAACTTTTTTTTCAATAAATAGATAAATATCAATCAATATTTTACATAGAAAATTGAAATATTTTAGAGTAGAGAGTGAAGTTTGACTCTCTACATGTAGAAAACCAAACCAACTTTCTACTCTAAAATAAAAATATAGAGAGTGTATTAGAGACTATTTTTTTAGTTCAGCTCTTTAAAATAGAAAATTTTACTCAAATAAAGAGTCTATTGGAGATGCTCATTTTAAAATAAGGATAATTAAATCATTTATTATACTATAAACAGAGTTAAGATAAAATGTAATTATTCAAAGAAAAAATACAAAAAATCCTTCCCTAAACGCAAGGCAATGAATACACTGAACAAAAAGAAAACACGTTTAAATGCATAATTCATTCTGTAAAATTTTACAATTTTATCCTTTTCTTTTGATTATACAAAACACACATGTGGATACACTGGATCAAGAACAGAGTATACAAAATCATTATAATTTTTTCAAAATATTCTAATTTAATTAATTGTTTGTAATTTTAACACAAATCAGTATTCGATCAAAATTAAATAAAAAATTGCTCATGCAACATCTATAAAATGTCAAAATTACCTTTACAATTTGCAAAATATAAAGTATACAGGTATAAACTTTTTCACATTCTAAAATTATCTATTCTTAACTAATTTTAAAATATTTTAATTTTTGAAATTGTTACAATAATAATTATTTATAAATTTAATAATTAAACGATGATAAATTTAATTTTTATGATTATGTCAATGCTTTTTATATACTTTATCAAAATTGATTAAATTGGATAAACTAAAATATTTTATTAAAAATTTGAAATAAAATTGTCAAAATTGTAAATTTTTGAATTTTTTAATGCTTACAAATCATTATAAATTTAGCAATTTAAAAAAAATAAATTTAACATTTTATAAGCTGTTACATTAATATTTTTATTTAATTTTGAGTAAATAATTATTTATTCTATAATTTTCAGGTATTAATCAAATTACGAATTTTTATCAAAATAAATTTTTTCGGGTCGGTAAACCTATATTCTAGTGCAAATTAATGAAAGCATTTGATTCATTTCTTCAATTAATGCAATGCATATTATGAGCTTGCCTTGTCCTCCTCCAACTACATTTAAGTTGGAAAATACCTAAAGTTGATTCATTCAAATTTAGTACCTATTAATGCTAATAACTAGAGTCAATAACTCGAGAAATTCTGAATTATTGTTTAGTTGTAAGGCCAAATTAATTATATTAAAATAAATATAAATAATAATTTAATAAATAAATTAGTTATAAGATATAAGATAGTATAAGAGAAGATATATATAAAAAATAATTTAAGAAAATTATAATAATTTACTTAAATTATAATATGATGAGTTCAACTTTTTTTTTTTTAAATTTTTAAATTTTTTTAATTAGTTGTTCAATTATTATTAGTTTAATTTTTCAATTAAATATGATAAATTGGTAGTTCTGAACCACTGTGTAACTTTTCAATTGTATAATCTTATTATTCACAATAATAACAATTCTTCTTAATTATTCACAATAAATTTCTAGTCAAAAAACTTGTGAACTACTTCTACCAAGGTCCTAGACTCCCAGTCTTTGTAAGTGTGTAAAATAGTGTTACTGTAAATGTATCTTGAAGCAACTTTTTTGTTAGGATTTATGTCGGTGTTGGACATTGTTTTGGATCAAAGATTGTAGACTGTACAATTTCCAAAATTTTGTAAGAACAAAAAGAAAAAAAGAAAAATTATTTTAACGTTAGAAATCTTTTTAAATAAAATTTTGAGTTCAAATTTTGTATATAAAAAAAAAATTAAAAGAGCTTTATATTTAAATTAATTGAAAATCTTATGGATACTGAATGATGTAATTGCCACAATATATATATATATATACTCTTCAAAGCTGCCTTAATCGTGACGTTAGGATTAGCTCAATTCCAGGGGTCATCAACTGAACATAACCCTCTATAAATTAACTCTGTTACTCCACATTTCCTTAACACAAAGCACTTTTCATCAGGGAAAAAAAAATGCTTCCTTCAACTTCTTCTTCTTCTCCTAGGTTTCTGTCAATATTTCTTATTCTTTTTTTATCACCTCCTTTGATATTTTCAGCTCCAATTTTTGATGGTTTTATCCAGTGTCTCAAAGCCAATTCTGAAATTATAATTCCTTACTCCACTTCCTTCTTCACTCCTGACAATTCTTCATTCTCTTCATTCTTGCGATCTACAGCTCAAAATCTTCGCTACTTGCTACCTTCAGTACCAAAACCTGTATTCATCTTCACCCCTTTGCACGAAACCCATGTCCAAGCTTCTGTTATTTGCTCAAAGCAGCTTGGAATTCACCTCAGAGTTCGTAGTGGTGGCCATGACTATGAGGGTCTTTCTTATGCTTCTGAAATTGAATCGCCCTTCATTATTGTAGACCTTTCAAAGCTTCGGTATGTTATTGTTGATATTGAAAATAATAGCGCTTGGGTTCAGGCTGGAGCTACTGTTGGTGAAGCTTATTACAAAATTTCTGAAAAAAGCAAAACTCATGGTTTTCCTGCTGGCCTTTGCACCAGTTTAGGCATCGGTGGTCACATTACCGGCGGTGCTTATGGTTCCATGATGAGAAAGTATGGTCTTGGTGCTGACAATGTAATTGATGCTCGAATAATTGATGCTAATGGTAGAATTCTTGATCGACAGGCCATGGGAGAAGATTTTTTTTGGGCAATTAGAGGTGGTGGCGGTGCTAGTTTTGGAATCATTCTTGCCTGGAAGCTGAATTTGGTTCCAGTACCAGCAACTGTCACAGTTTTCACAATTACCAAGACTTTAGAACAAGATGCCACTAAAATCCTTTACCGGTGGCAGCAAGTTGCAGATAAACTCGACGAGGATCTTTTCATCAGAGTCATCATATCAACTGCAACTATTGGTAACAGTACTGAAAGAACCGTAACAAATTCTTACCAGGGTCAGTTTCTTGGCGATGCAAACAGACTTGTACGTGTAATGGAATCAAGTTTTCCTGAATTGGGTTTGACAATAAAAGATTGTACCGAAACAAGTTGGATCAAATCTGTACTATACATCGCGGGCTACCCGAGCACCACACCACCTGAAGTCCTACTCGAGGGAAAATCTTTGTTCAAGAACTACTTCAAAGCCAAATCAGACTTTGTCAAAGAACCCATACCCGAAACGGGACTCGAAGGACTTTGGAAGAGGTTCTTGCAAGAAGATTCTCCATTGATGATATGGAATCCGTATGGCGGAATGATGGGCAAGATTCCAGAGTCTCAAATTCCTTTTCCACATAGAAAGGGTACCATTTTCAAGATTCAATACGTGTCAAGTTGGCAAGATGGAGAAAAGAGTTCAGCAAAGCATATGGATTGGATCAGGAAGCTGTACAACTACATGGCACCTTATGCTTCAATGTTTCCAAGAACTGCATATGTGAATTACAGGGATCTTGATCTGGGGATGAACAAGAAGAGCAACACAAGCTTTATACAAGCTGGTTCTTGGGGCAACAAGTACTTCAAAGATAATTTCAATAGATTGGTGCAAGTGAAGACTAAAGTTGATCCTGATAACTTCTTCAGGCATGAACAGAGCATCCCACCTCTTCCTGTTTCTTCGAGAAGAAAAAGGAGAAGAGGCAGAGGAGGCAAAGGAGGAATTAAAGTCTAGATATAATATAATTTAATTACTTGGTTTCGCTTGGGTGAGTTCAAAGATAATATTTGCATTTTCTCATTATCTATTTTGTTGTACAAATTGCTAATGTAATGATTTCAGTTCTTAAATTAGTACTTTTTCGTTTAATAAATAATTAAAGTGTGACCCCAAACATTTTTAATACCAAACTTTTATTGTATAGAGATTTTTTTCTCCTAAATCACCATATTAAGATTCTACTAAATTTGACAAGATCATAAGTACTGTAAAATTTTTTTAATAATTAATTTAAAATAGTTATATATATTATAATTATAATTCAAAACATCGCTTAAATAAAAATAATTTCTCATCCAATGCAAGTGATTAATAAGTGATTATTAATGGCTAGGATATTTTTTTCTTTTGTCTTTTTAAGTAACATCTTTAAACTTCATTATCTACCTAAAATTGGACTAAAACTTGAAGGTACATAGTTTATCATATATACACTTAAAATGTCCTTAAAATTGCAAAAGAAAAAAAAATATATGTAAGATTTTTCACGATTGTCTCTAAAGGGTTAAGGTTCAAAGGAGAAATCAAATTAAATCTTTGCAAAGAAATATAACTTTAGGGGTCATTGATGAAATAAATGTTTCTTCTTTGTTTTTTTTCTTGGAAAAAAGAATACAATCACATGTTAGGTATGCTTGAACATGTATTATTCTGTATTTTAAAAATTGGATTGAAACTATCTTTTGTAATTAGTCAAAAATTCAGTCCGAACGAAAATGAAAAATATGAATTAATACATAAAGAAAATATTTTTTATTTATATTTAATTATTAAAAATAGTAAATATTTATGTTAATAAATAACATAAAATTAATTAAATTGAATGATAGAACTGCAAACCAATATTAAAATGTGTTTAATTTCAAAAAACATTGGTCTCATCAGAAAAGTAGAGAGTAAGTAAAAAGGGCCAAGGACAGCAGGAATTATATGGATGGGTCATGGGACTTTGACTTCCCTCAACTGCTTCAATGTTCTTGATCTTTGTATTCTTAATTAATTAACGTGAATGCAGGGTCTTAAGTTTAGAATTTAATAATATTATTATTATTTGGTAAGAAAATTGGCATAATCAAGAATGAAACAATTGCAAACTGATCTATTATATCATGCATCTTGTATTATTGCCTTCCCTTTGTGGCTAATAGTTCAGGTGATAAATATTGTAAGGTGAGGTTATGAGTTTGATTTTATACTTTCCACTTCACCTCCCAGTTAGTTTAATTTTTTTGGTTTGCTTTGATTGTTTGGTTTAAGATATTAAAAATCAACAATATTTTTTGGTTTGGTTTAATTTTTGAATAACAGATTTTGGTTAATCAAAAAAACAAATCTTATTTTCTTATTATTAAAATATTTTAAATAATATATGAATAATACTATTTTAAGTTAAAAATGTTAAAGTTTCTTTTTTGATTCAGTTTGATTTTTAGTATTAAATATTTAGTTTATTTTAGTTTTGTTAGTTCGATTTTTCTTCAACTTTTAGTTCGGCTCAATTTTCATATATAAAAATTTGATTAATTTAGTTTGGCCATTTTGGTTTAATTTTGAACTTAATTAATGAAATGTTGATCCCTAATTTTATCTCTGTCTTAATTTTTTTTTTAAAAACAAGTTCATTAAATAATTAGATAAAAGAAAAAGAAAGAAAGAAACAAGATAGTTGAGGTTGCCACTAAAGAAAAATTAGACTTAAACATCAATTCAAGAAAAGGGGCTATCCAAGTAAATGTTGGATACCTTCAACGCATGGACACAAGTGAAGTGAATGCCAAGTATTTCAAAGATGAATTCATATATATATGATGCAAATTGGAAACCAAATTTGAATAAATATTAATTTTAAAGATTATTTTGAAATGAGATAATTATATTGATAAACTTCAAAATATGAATAACGTTTTTCATTTTTCTTACTGTATAACCTATCAACCAAAATCCAATCAAGTCTTTTTCCCCCCCTTTTAATGTGCAGTAAAATTGATCGCCAAATTCGAATCAATAGTTCTTTATAGGAATGAATTAAAGATCATTATGCAATCATGACATTAGTCATTTAATATATCCTATTAAGCAACCAAAACAGACCTAATCAAGTCACCTTTGATGGTCAATATGTAATTTTCTTTTTTATCGCATATAATTCATAAAGTAGTATAAAAGCAAAGGAATGAAAAAAATGTTCCATGATTTTTTATTATTAAGAAGATCAAATGATCTAAATATCAATGGATTATATAATGAGGGCAGTTCTTTTTTTTTAAAATTAGATAAAAATAACTCCATAAATCAAACGGTAATAAAATACGAATCTTGATTCTATACCTTATAATGACGTAGAGAGAAAAAGCTACAATATCACTCTCTAATTGATGGTGATTTTAGTGTTTTAGTATGAGTATGTATTTTTTTTTAAACGATGTATTGTGGATACTAATTAGGGACCCCTTTGGTGGCAGAATGAATTAGACATCAGAATCAGAAATTCCAATTCAATAGGGAACTTGTACAATGTACAGTACTTAGTGGAGTGGGAGTGGGAAGATGGAGATACCGTGGCATCAAAAGGGCACATGGATTGGATCAGAAACATATAAAAGAATATGACTCCTTGTGCACCAAGAGTCCAAGTATCTTTTTGCTTATTTGAACTACATGGATCTTGAGTTGGGTTGATTACTCGGATGCACATGCTGCAAAAACATGGGGCCATATGTGTTTCAAAGATAACTTTTCTGAAAGGCCGGCAGTTGTCAAGGGGTGAGGTTGACCCTAACATTGTTTTGCATTTGAGCCAGATTGTACCATCTCTCATCTTGGGCCGTTGTGAGGGAGGTTAGAAAGGGAAACGGTCCTAATTCATGCAAATTGTATCACTTGCAAATATTAGAATTTCTAGCGGTCACTTTTTTTAAGAGTAGTTTTCGAAATATAAATCTAAATTTTGTCATTCTGATTTATAAAATTAATTTTTATTTCATTTTTTTAAAATTACTAATTATTATTAATTCAGGTCACTCATCTTAGTGACCTTTGAGGTTCAATGCTAATAAATATAAAACACTTTTAAGTAGGTCTATGCGTGAATATTGAGGAATCTGAACCGTCTTAAAAATTTAAAGTGAAAATTATTAGAATAAAAAATTTTCGTTGATTGTTTGACTTTCTCTAAATTGAACTATTCTAAAAAAAATTATTGAAATGGATCCGCAGATCACGAGTTCTCCGAACAAAAAAAATGAACTGAATCGACCTAAATTGTACCAAACTAAAACCGAAACCGATATATATATATATATATATATATATATAGTTAATAAATAATATGTGATAAGATTAGAAATCTAGAATTATATGTTATAAATAAAATACAGTACCATTTTAATAATAAATTATTTTTGAATATGTTAAATGTTAACTTAGGATATAATATTTGACATTTTAAATACTAATTAATTGATGGAAATAAAATAAATATATTCATCAATTGAATTTTTTTTATAGTTTAATTTCTAATATATGTTTATATCATAAAATAAAATTAGAATTTACAAATAAAATTTATATAGTAAAATTTATAATCATTTTATTTTATATGTTCAAATTATAAAATTATTAAAATATAAATATTAAAATAAAACTTAAAAGTAAAATTTATAAAAAATGCTATTATTAAATACGATATATTTAATATAACATAAAAATATATATTTCTGTATTATTGTGAATTTATTAATTATTAATTTTAAATATATAAACTAAAAATTTATATAAATCTGCGAATTTTGATTTTACTCCAAACCGATTTGGATTCTCCACGCTTTGAATTTTATGAATAATTCCAGACGAAAATTTAAATTTCGAGGTCAAATTAGGAGATTTTTTTTTTTTTGAATTCTCCAAGTTTCAAGTTGGGTCCAAAAAATTTACATTCTTAGATTGCTGCTATTCGTGCACAACCCTATTTGTAAGTACTATACAAACACACTTTTATATGATAAATTTAGAGGAAATATCATCTCATAGCACAGTCAATGCCATTTATATCATTTGTGGTTGGACGTTTTTTTTTTTTTCAATTTTGTCTTTTGCCTTTTCATTTGTGTCTTGAATTGGGTCTATTTTTAAAAGTTTAGACCAAACTTCAGCGAATTCCTTGTTCTCTGTTTTCATCTTTTCTTTTCTTTTTTTATATTTTTTTATCTATTTATTATTTTGAAGGCCTATTTAATTTAAGTTAATTTTATGTATTTATTTTATTTGTATATTTTATAAATATTTAATTTTATATTCTAAATAACATTTTTTAAAATTTTTGAAACTTACTATTGTTTAGAATATAAAAATTAATCTAATTAAACAAAAAAAAATACCCATAGTCTTCAATAATTATTTTTTTCATAATTATTTATAATTTAGAAATTAAACTAATTAAAGTAAAAATTACCATAGTATTCAACAATTATTTTTTCAGTAAAAATAGAAAAAAATTATGAAATATATCAAATAAATTATTATTTTTATTATTGATACTAATAAAAGTAAACATTATATTTATGGTCTTAATTTTATTATTAATGATGAAAAAACTAAAAAAACAACAAACAACAACAAAAATAAACAAATAGCAACAAAAATAAACAACTAGCAACAAAAATAAACAAGAATCAACATAAATCAACATCAACAATTTTTTATTGCTTTTGTTGATTTTTGTCGATTTTATTATTTCAGTTGTTGCTTTTCAATTGTTTTTGTTGTTTTTCTTTGTTTATATTCGTTGATTTTTGTTAAAAATAAAAAAATAATAGCAAAGAACAATAAAAATTATGAAATATGTCAAAAAATTTATAATTTTTACCATTAATACTAATAAAAGTAAAAATTTTATTTATGTCCTTAATTTTATTATTAATAATAAAAAAATAATTTAAAAAATAATAAAAATAAATAAAAATCAACAAAAATAAACAAAAGTAAACAACAATCAACAACCGACAATCAACAAAAATAAACAAAAATAAACAACGATCAACAACATAAAATTTTGTTGATTTTTGTTGTTTTGTTGTCTCAGTTGTTTTTTTTTTTTGTTATTTCGGTTTGTTGATTTTTTTTGTTGATGTTACAAATACATCATAAGGATTGTAAACTCATTACATATTGATGATCAATAAGTATCAAATATTTTTTTTAAAAAAAAGAAGTTGTTAGACATTTTAATAAATAAATTAAAATAAAAAAATCCTTATTCTTTAAGAATATAAAAGGAGAAAATTTTGTTTCTTTATTGTTGTTACAACAGTTGAAGATATTTATTGCTTGGTTTAACAACAATTGAAAATGTTTAGTTTATAATTATTCATTTGAAAAAAAAAGGTCTTA
>CATIWM010182174.1:0-10202 GCA_949671775.1 Mallotus repandus
ATAAATTCTGCAATGTCTCTCTTCATCCCATTCCTCCAATATGTATCTTTCAAATCATGATACATCTTGGTAAAACCTGGATGAATACTATAAGCAAAAAAATGAGTTTCCTCCATAATCTCCTTTCTTAATTCATCCACATTTGGTACACATAGCCTTGTGCCCAAACGCAACATGCCCGCACTATCAATTACGAAGTCTTTGGATTGACCTTATTGCACTTCAAACAAAATCTTCAACAATTAAGGATCTCTTCTCTAAGTTGCTTTAACTCTATCCAAGTACATTGATCGTACTCTAAATTGAACTAAAAGACATTTCTTGGTTATCTTCCACTGCAATCCCTAATCAATCAGTTCATGCAACTCCTTAATGATTGGCCTCTTTTCTGTGCTGATATGTGTAAGACTACTTGCTGACTTTCTACTCAGTGCGTCTGCTACCACGCTCACTTTACCAAGATGGTAAGAAATAGAGCAATCATAATCTTTCAGAAGTTCCATCCATCTCTTTTGTCTCAAATTCAAGTCTCTCTGCTGAAAGATGTACTTTAAGCTCTTATGGTCAGTGTATATCTCACAAGTCACACCATATAAATAACGCCTCCATATCTTCAAAGCAAATACAACAGCTGCCATTTCCAAATCAAAGGTGGGGTAGTTCTACTCGTGCCTCTTTAACTAACGTGAAGCAACTGGAAGTGCTCTTTGCATCTGTCAGTCTAAACAAACTTGACATTCTTCTGAGTTATCCTTATTAAAGGTGCTGCAATCTTGGAGAAATCTTTCACAAATCTCCTGTAATAGCCTGCTAAACCTAGAAAACTTCTCACTTCGGTAACTGTTGTAGGTCTTGGCCATTCTGCAACTGCTTCAATCTTCTTGGAATCCACTTGAATGTCATCTTTGGATACCATATGGCCTAAGAATGCCACTTGACCTAACCAAAACTCGCATTTTAAAAATTTAGCATACAATCGATGATTCCTCAAATTCTAAAGCACAAACCTCAAATGCCTTGCATGCTCCTCTTTACTCCTTAAATAGACCAAGATATCATCAATAAAGACAATCACAAATTGATCCAACTATGGCCTAAATACCCAATTCATCAAGTCCATAAAGGCTACCGAGGCATTAGTTAACCCAAAGGACATCACCAAAAATTCATAATGGCCATATCTCATCCGAAATGCAGTCTTAGGTACATTTTCGCTTCTAATCCTCAACTAATGATACCCTAACCTCAAATCAATCTTAGAAAAACACTTAGCTCCTTGAAGCTGGTCAAATAAGTCATCAATCCTTAGGAGAGGATATTTCTTCTTAATGGTGACCTTATTTAACTGTCTGTAGTCGATACAAAGTCGAAGACTGCCATCTTTCTTCTTCATAAATAACACCGGTGCACCCCAAGGATATGTGCTAGGTCTGATGAAACCCTTATCAAGTAGCTCTTGCAACTGCTTATAAAGCTCTTTCAACTCTACAGGCGCCATTCTGTAAGGTGGCATAGAGATAGGATCTGCACTAGGTACAACATCGATACAAAATTCTATCTCTCTGTCTGGTAGCAATCCTGGCAATTCTTCAAGAAAAACACCAGGAAACTCGCACACCACTGGCACCTTCTCAATTGCTCCTATGTCTACTTTTTTATCTTTGACCACAACTAAATAGCCTTTACATCCCCTACTAAGCATCTTTCTAGCTATGATTGCAGAAATAAGATTCTGAGGCATTGAACTCTTATCGCCTCTGAATCAAAACTCTTCATCTTTAGGGATGTTGAAAATCATCACCTTTTCTCTACAATCCAGTGTGGCATAATATCAAGCTAACCAATCCATCCCCAAGATCACATCGAAGTTGATCACATCCAATAATGCCAAGTCCGCCAGCAACTCTCTACCTTCTACTAATACGAGATAAGATGGAAAGAATATGTCTGTCTCCAACTCGTCACTATAGACAAGGGAAACAATAACTTGGATGGTTGCCACTCTATCCTCAAAGCAATAACAAGCGAAACAAAAGAATGCGATGCACCAGGATCAAATAAAACTCTAGCCTCAAAAGAGCACACTAAGAGAGTACCTGCTACAACCGCATTAGATGCCTGAGCATCCTGAGGAATCAAAGTGAACACTCTAGCCTATCCACAGCCAACCTGCTGAGAACTAAACTGAGTGAATCCTCTGTGACTCGGTCTACCCCCAAATCTGCCTCCTAAACCTCAGCCTTGCTAACCTACATACTGAGTCGGCCTCTACTGAGGATACAGAGGTGCCTGGTAGGGCTACTGCATCTGCTGAAATGGCTGAGTAGCTGAAGATGGAGATCCTTGGGCAAACGAAGAATGATACTCGGCATTAGGAAAAGCTCTGGCAAGATGTCCAATCTCCCACACCTGTAGCAGGCTCCAATCAGCAAATGGCATAGTCCTTGATGTACTCGCCCACAAGTAAGGCATGCACTGGGCCCCGAGCCTGAACTACCGTGCCCAAAGCTCTGACTACTACTATAATTACTGGCTCTAGATCTGAATCTCAGAGGTCTATTGCTCCACCTGTTGTGTCTGCTAGTCCTATGCGCCCGACTACTCTGATAACCCTGCTGTGAAGTGCCTGCAGTCTGAATACCAAAATTTCCCATTTGAAACACAGGTTGTTGAATCCCATGAGTCATTACTACTCCACCGCTACTGCTCACATAGGGGTCAAAAATAGTGCCATGCATAATGTGACGTCGCTCAAGCTGTCGAGCCTCCTTAATCATACTGTCCAACATCCGGCCTGTAGTCTGAATACTGATGTAGGCTGCACCTAAGACCATCATAAAAAACTCTATACCTCTCCTATCATCCTACATCACATCTAGTGCATGACGACCCAATCTGAGGAACTCATGGGTATAGTCTGCCACTAACCTATCACCCTTACTAATGTGCAGTAATTGCCATCTATAATTATCCCTCATTGATATTAGACAAAAGTACCTCAAAAATTGTTCCTTAAACTCCAACCAACTCATCGTGGTCATACGGGGTTGAATGGATTGCATGAACTAATCCCAAGTTGCGGCCTGAACAGATAACTCCACAACCATAATTCTCTAATAATCCATGTAACCTGTTCGAGTTCTAGCCTCGATGGTGTTAAGAAAATCCAATGCATCTCCAGTGCCATCAAAAGAAACTCTCCTCACTCTAGAGTACAGTAACGCTACATTTGCATCGGATATCCCCTGATTCCTCTACTGAAGAATCTGCTAAACTAAAGGTATGGCTTAATTTAGAACTGCCAAGCCTTGATTAATACCTGCCATTCCAGCTACAAAAGCTGCAACGCTCTTCTTCTTGCATCTGAGTTGTTTGTGCTCTTTGTCTGCCTCTACCTCTTCCCATACCTCTTCCCCTACGACGAGCAACAAGGGGAGTAATCTAATCCTGTACGGACTGCTCATCATCATCACATGTTGCCTCGGCAGCAGGAGCATTCTGTGCTCTCCTTCTTATTCTGAAAAGATAAAACTAAACAAATTCAAAACACAACAAGGGACAGACACAAACACAGAAGCCTAGAAGCAATGAAGGCAATAATTGACATTTATCAACCTAATTACCGCAGTAGCTCAAGAAAAACGTAACTCAAAGATCATTAGAGTCGAAAATAAAACAATGGCTCTAATACCAAGTTTATCACGACCCGAACCAAAGTTTCATGACCGACACTAGGGAATGGGGATACATAAAGTAACCGAATCCCATAGCAAGCCTTAAAATTTTTCACGAAAAAATAATACATTATACAATAAAACAATAAATGCACAATATTAAAGCATAAAAAAATATTCTTTAAATACAATATCATTCAAATATAATATTTAAGAGTCAGGTACAAACAGAATACTGATAATACAAATATGAAATTTAACTACTGCAGTATCTAGAATTCAATTATACAGTACAAAATTTAAATTAACATACATAATGCAGCCGGTGAAGAACGAACTCGGCGCAAAGTAGAGGTACTAGAAGACTGACTGTGAGGTCCTGAAAAAAAGTTGAGGGGAATCAGACCTCACTGACTGAATTAATTTTATAAAATGCATGTTGGTTTTAAAAACTATTTATTAAAAATCTTTTTAAAATAAAATAGAGTAAAATAATTAAAATTTTTAAAATCATTTACTTTTCTCGATAATATTCATATTGAGTCTCTTTAATACTTCCTAAATCAATTTAATATGAAATCCTCGTATAAGAATATTTACAATATTTATTTTGGTGGAAAACTGGTAGAACCCTAAACCATCATTCTAATAGCCTTTCGGCTCTCTTAATCCAAGTGACTGCTATCCCGAGAGCAAAACATCAACCGAGTTACTGCCACAGCCATTTCACTTATTCCATATTGGATGTCCCGAGAGTAATGCATCAACTGAGTTACATCCCTTTTTCATTTCATTTACCGGCCCGAGAGCAATGCATCACCCGAGCTCTAATCATTCACATATATATATCATATACTAAAATATTAATCGTGCACACGTGGTCCTAGTGATACCCACTAGGTAGCACGTTCTACAAATATCTCCAAATCAATTTGGATTATAAATATTCAAATCAAATAACTAAATAATTCATTAAATAATGAGTAAAAAAGCAATTAAATCCATAATAAATCTTATCGAATAATTTATCTCTTAAACATACTTTATTTTAATTACTAAAAAATTTCACTTAAACACACACAACACACATCTTATAAAATCAACTCACATGTTAACCATGTCGGGCGACGCATTCTCTACTGCCCTGGTGCTACTGCTCGTGCCCCGGAGTTCTCTAAAATAAATAATATTTATTTAAAATATGCTCGTAAAATAAAATAAATAAATTCATAAAAATTAAAGGAATGACAAAACTAACTCGATCTAAGACACAATGCTAAATAGACTCAGAATTTTGACACATGTCGATGTTACGCTTTACGAGAAAGCTACCAAAAATTCGGCTGTCTCCCTTGTAAAATGCGCAATCCTCTACCAAAAATAGAGTCGACCCTGTACGAAAACACATTTCGAATATACACTTCATAGAACCACACTTGGGTCGGACTCCCAAATTACACATAATTCCGACAAAGTTTCAAATTCACAACAATCAATAAAATAATATAAATTTTCAAAAATCATAAAATCTCATTTAAATACCACAATTCAAATTATTTCCACAATAAAATATAAAATTTATTTATTTTCAAATAAAGAGTAAAATTCTAGTTTATATTTAAATTTTTGTTAAATAACATATATAATTCAAATCTTACAATTAAATTAACATTTATTGCAAATAATCATTTAAATCACTTAAATACATTATAAAATTAGCAAATAACTTAATTAAGCTTAAAATAATAATTAAACTTATTATTCATATATTTCCCAAAAATTACTAATAGTTATCTAAAAATAGGAAATAATTCACAAAATTTATTTTTCTACTATTTATTACTTGAATACTATCTAAAACATATTAATTAGCAATAATTTCAACTAAAATATAAAATTCACTAATTTTTTCAAAAATTCAATTTTCACATAAACATCCAAAAGTTTATAATAAAAATCCTATACATAATTTTAATAAACTTTCTTCACAAAACTTGTTCAAAATAATTAGTAGAATTTATTAAAAATATATACATCCTAAGCCCGGAACGGTATCGGAACTGTAACTCCAATCACCGGAAATCGTACAAATTTCAAAATAATTTCAGAAAAATAATAAAAAATCATCAACAGGTAGCTCGAAACCTCTATATCAATTAATCCTAAAGCACCTAAACCTAATAAAATCATATTCAAGCTCAAACCAACATTTTAACCTAAGAACACATAATTGAAAAATCAAATTTTGAGAGGCTTATCGGAGTTAATTCCTTAAAAAAGTTAAGGAATTGAGTAGCCCAAAGGATGAGGAAGAGAAAGAGCTCAAGCTTGCCGGCTGAGAACGCCGGAAAAATCACTGGCCTTGGAAGAGAAGAACCTGTCGAACCAAACTGAACCAAGAGAGAGAAGAGGACGGCGACGCAGGGGAGGCTGGTGGCAACGGCGAGGTGACGTGCGGTGGCTAGCTGCGGTGGTGAGGAGCAGTGGTGGCAAGGCTGGTCTGTCCGGCGGAAGGAAGAAGAAAGAAAGAAAGATTTTTAAACTGCATGTTTTTTTTTAAATAATAATAATAATAATAATAGAATACTAATATAAAAATCAAATTTAGCTTTCTCAACCTTAAAATATACACAATAAAACAATTTATTAAAATAAAATTAACAAACTTTTATAAATAATAATTAAAATAATTCTCGTCACCAATTATTCAAATTTAATTTCACAAGTATTAATAAAATATTTATTAACACTGCAAATCTCAAAATATATTTTTATATTTTAAAAATAATTTAGGTGTTTACACATCTCGAGCATGCAATCTATCAAAATAAAAAACTTCAATATCACCAATGAAAAGGTACAATTTCACATATTTCAGTGCTTAGATGAGGGTTTAAAATAAAACCATCGTGCAACTTCAATCAGTCTAGGCTTTAGCAGTCAAATGACAATATCCGGCTTAAGATGCCAAACATGCAGAGTACAACTGATCCTATTTTCTCCTTCTCTTCTCATCAAATAAAGGTTTTTCATTTGTCCAATCATATAAATATAGCACTTAAAAGGAATGAATCACATAAATGATGCTAATTATGATCTCCATACTCCATACTAGGAGGTTAATTTCTCCCCTTAAATAGCTAGGTTAACATGAATCACAATTGATACACATATTTCATCTTTATATATGTGTTAAACCTTAGCTATAAAGAACAATTCTTCCTATTTGGCCAACATATTTGTGCCACCCCTCTTCAACATACACATACCAAAGCTCTCAGATTTAAATTTAGTTCCTTTACGAACATATAGAAGATTTAACCACAAAAGTTTATTCTTCTTTTGAGGCTTATAACTATCTAAGACATGACAACATAACATGTAAGGATGAACATTTTCCTTTGCACCAAAATGAGCAATTTCACAAGAAAAATCCAAGCTTTATTTATATATGTCACATCCCATGAAAAATCCCAAAGATTATTTTGCAAAATTGATAATTGCAACTTTACTTCACACTCATAATGTTTCTTTTATGATTCATTAAAACATTTTCACCTCAACCACTGAATTCCTGATGTCCTAATCCCAGAAACCCCCAAAAACTTACCCATCAAAATATCCATAAACTAACCAAATTTCAATTCCAAACAATACAAAATTTAACTGAATAGGACTCCATTAGCTTATATCAAACAAGAAAATAACAATTAGATTATAAACCTTTGAAGTAAAAACAAAAAACAAAGTGAAACTTAAAAAGATTTAAAAATAAAATCTTTACTCACTCGGTGCCTTTCTGCCTCAAAATCCAAAATTTCTCAGGAGACAAAATCACATGCCACTCTTCTTTAGACTTCTATATGGAACCAGGAGCAACCATAGCTATGACCCTATCACGAAAGGCACAGTTACACTTGCTCCTATAGAAAGACCTACCAAACCCAATAACAGAAATGGAGCTAGTTATGAGCCTGTTCGATGACAATTTGAAATGGTTTTTGTTAAAAGAGTTTGGAAGTGGAGCAAGAAGACTAGAGAAAGTGGGTTTGGTAGTGATGGTTGTAAAAAGAATGCCTTTTATTGGCAAAAGATGCAAGGTTTTGAGGATGCTACTGTTGAAGCCTATCATCAGGTGAAGATAAAGGGAGTGGGCGGTGGAGGTTGGCAGCTAGGGCGAAGATAGTGGTGCGATTGTAGGATGAAAATAAAGAACAGTAACGAGCGATGGCGGCAGAGGGAGAGGGCGTGTGAAATCAAGAAATTAGGTTGTGATATTAGGTTTGAAGGTTATTTGTGTTTTTAGGTTTTGACATCAAAAGATCCAAAACTACATAGTTGGGTAATTTTCACTCACAGTACCCAGGTTTTAGCCAATGTTTCACCACAGTACCCACATTTCAAAACGTATCAGTAAACCGTTTAACATTTGATTCAATTTCAATAAAGTGTGCAAAATGAATTTATGCCCTTAGATGCTAATATGGTGATGATGTGGCTAGAAATTGACACACTAGACCAATAATGTGTTAGATGTCAGTGCCACATCATATTCAGGTGCCATATCATCAGCTGCCACATCATCAAATGCCACATCATCACTATTTTTTTTTCCACTTCCCCCATCTCTTTCTCTCTCCACCATTTTTAAACCCAACATGTTATTTCCTTCATTTTTCCATCATCCAAACACTCAAATTTAACCAAAAAATCCTAAAAATTAAAATCAAACAT
Source organism: Mallotus repandus (assembly GCA_949671775.1). Classification (NCBI taxonomy): domain Eukaryota; kingdom Viridiplantae; phylum Streptophyta; class Magnoliopsida; order Malpighiales; family Euphorbiaceae; genus Mallotus; species Mallotus repandus. Next base: position 8,409 of record CATIWM010182174.1, read on the forward strand.
ACATTCAATCAATCAAACAATAATCAAATCCAAAATCCATTGACTTCATAACACTTTTTTTTTAGAGAAAAGAATATTCATTAAGAAGAAATAAGACTGTCAGCTAGAACAAAGCTTAACACAACAAGAGCTGCTTCTTCTAAAAGAACCTGACCAGAGGAACCCGATTGAATAGAAGAAATAACCACCAATTTGCAAAAACCTGCATCTTTAGCAAGTCTAATCCCATAACAAATGGCATAAACTTCTACCACTTCATTATTAAAACCAGATTGGACCCTTTTTCCCAGAGGAGAACATCACCAACTACATCTTTAATAACCATGCCCACACCGAGCTTCGCTAAGCTTGAAGAAGCCATCTAGTGGTGAAAACTAGCACCCAGACTCAACCACAGGCTGTTAAACAATCGAAGATGATCCTCAGCCCTACAACTAATCTCAATAGCTTGCACCAACTTCGAACCATGCATAACTTGATTTTTGGCAAACTAGATACACCACAAGATACATATTTTAAAAAAAATTATTGTAATAGTAATATTTCACCACTGTCCTCATTTCAAAAACAACATCACATAAAACAGTGAACGCGGTAGTGGTGGAGTAGCGTTAGTGAAGAATTTAGAGGTGGGCACATGCATAACTACTTATTTGATTTTTTTTTTTTGCTATTGAAATCTAATTTATATTAGAAAAAAAATTGGGCGTTTGAATTTAAGAAAAAAAAACCATTGTTACCACTCAAAAAATCCTTCTCAGCAACAAATATGAGTACCTTGGTGCAACCTAAAGTTGCAAACTTTGGATGAGCAGCAAAATTTATTAAAAGATCATCACAACCACTTGTTGTAGGACATTCAAAATACCAGATCTTATTAACACTCACCTAATGCTAAAGACTTGATGCTGTAAGAGAAGAACCGCTTCCGCCGAGCCCCAACCTACTTAACAAGAACCACAAAACCCATAACAACAGCCACAGAAATATCATGATTCGGGATCTTCTTCTAGACTTATTAGTTCCTAACAATCAGAGCAAGTTTTTGCCTTTAGAGTATACCAACCGACCCCTATTCATCATTTACCTCCTTTGTCTAACTATCATCACTACCACAAACAACAACGTCAGTAAAAGACTCCATTTTTAGCTGCGAAGAACGAGTTTTCAAAGAGAAATGAAGTTCCTAGTTCAATTAATTTCTCTAATTCACCTTCTATCTCTGTTGCCACTTCATTCATGTCTTATTTAACCAGGGAAACCGATAGCTTACAATGTTCAATGTCCTCTTCTGGCTTTCACTTTGCTCAACCTGTTTCATCTGCGGGTTAACCTCCTCTGTCCTCCACTTCCCTCAAATGAAAGTGCAATTCCATAGATGGTGCTGCTTTAAGTGTGTTTCCTCCTTTGGCCTCCTCCCAGTCTCGCAATGACCTTCAAAAAAGCATAGATGAATGGAGATGATGAGATGAGAAACAAAAATGGCAGTGCAAAATTGATTGAAGAATTTGATTTTTTTTAATCTATTAGATGAGAAAGAGAACCAAAGCTAAAAGGAAATGGCTAGAGACATTAATAGAGCCTAGAGAGTATCGAGAGAGAGAGAGAGAAATTGGGGGTGTGAATAAATTAGTGATGATGTGGCATGGTGATGATGTGACAATGATGATGTGGCACCTTTAGCTGACTGTGCACTAATGTATCACATATGGTTGGACTAGCGTGTCAATTTTTTGCCACATCAGCCAACAGCTCAGCGCCACATCTGCCTTTTAGGTCATAAATTCATTCCAG
>CATIWM010182228.1:0-21564 GCA_949671775.1 Mallotus repandus
AAATTGGTTACAGGATAAAAATTAAATAAATTATTTTATTATTTATCTAAAAATAAATAAATAAATATTATCTACACATTTATCTAATAAAATAAAAATACTTATCAAAAACCTAATTAAAATCTAATAATAAATAATAAATAAAAAAATTTTGAAAAAAAAAAAAAAAAAAAATCGGTTCGGTTCAATTTCCGACCGAAAATACAGATTTTCGGTCGAAAATCTGAAAAAAAAAAAAAAAAAACTTGAATTGAAAAAAAAACACGGAAGATGGCCATATGGCCATCTTCCTACCAATTTTTTGATGAATGGGCCTAACGGCCCATTCATCATTTTATCTCTTTTTTTTTTTTTTGAAAAATTAAATTTAAAAAAAAAATCTATTTTAAATATATATAAAAAAAATTAATAATAATAATAATAATAAAAATAAAAATAATATTTCCTAAAAATAATTTACAATTTAGTTTAAAACCAATAAATCTAATTTCACAGTCTATTTTCATCATCGGGTCCTCTATCGCATCCATGCCCTAGTCATCCCGAAATTGAGTGCTTACAACGCCATGCATATTTCTAACCTGTGGTGGTTGCAGATATAAATCCAAACCAGTCATCCGTTTGGACTCACTTGGACACCGATCGTTTAGTCAAAATGTTGAAAGAAACAACATCAACGAGTTTTGATTTGAAATAGTTTAAGGTAGAAATAGCCGAACAGACTAGAATAATTATGCAAGAGATGATAAATTCAACCAGAGAAAAACCACCAGTGCCTCGACCACCACCATTTAATCTTGATGATGAAAATTCAAAAAGGCAAGAAATAGAGGATGATCGGGAAACTCTATTGGTAGATACAGTTACCCGACAAAGGTTGAATGCCCTAAAAAGTGTAAAGAAGCTAGATTGGGCTAAAGATCTTATTAAAACTATGGCTCAGATGCAGATGCAGATGAATGAGAAAGGGATAGATGCTCCGATAAACTACTCCGGCTTAAGTTTGGGAGAAGATGATGACCCTGTACCCCAAAAATTCAGGTTTCCTGATATGAAGAAGTTCACTAGTGTTGAAGATCCCCATCTACATCTCAAGCAGTATGTGACCCATATAAGAACAACTGGCTTGAGCAAAGCGCAAATTGTCAAACAATTTTCCTTGTCTCTCGAAGGAGCACTAGTTAGGTGGTATTATTCCTTAGAACCTCATATCCAAGTTGACTGGGAGGGATTGTGCGCTGCTTTTGTAAAATAGTACAACCTCAACATTCAGATGGAGGCATCTCTAAGAGACTTGTAGAATATAAAGTAGAAGTTTAATGAAGCTTTTGCCAACTACCTGATCAGGTGGAGAGCAAAGCTAGCACAGATGAAACATCGGCCGATTGAGATTGATCAGTTAGTGATAGAGATGAAGGGATGTGTGCTCCCACTCTTCAAGAAGTTGAAAGATTTGGGGACCCAAAATTTTAAGAAACTGTATAGATTTGGGGTACAGAAAGAATCTGATTTAGCATAAGAGAGAAAATCCTTCAGTGGGAGACCTCCAGTTAGAGAAGGAGCCAGATCCAGCAGTGGGATTGGGTCAAGTAGCAACGTGCAGATAAACGCTGTTCAACAACCAAGAAGATTTTCTAATCTAGGGAGACCTCTCTCTAAAGTTTTAGAGAAACTGATTAAGAATAACTTGTTGCGACCTTTACTGTGACACCTGTTAAGGATGTCAGACAGACATACATTGTATGCAAATGACTAATAAATAATATATCCCTTTATGTCAAATTAAAATTTACAAATCAATATTTACAACAAACTATTTGTATGAGTAACACATATCACACACCAGAAAGCTCACAACGTCACATGATTCACATATTTCCTTATGTTATATATTTACAATACACTAGCCTTAATACAATATATAAAAATTCACTAAGCATGTTACATTCTAGAAAAACTGAAGATGACCTCCTGCTGACCCACCTGACACAATTCTAGTACAATTAATGCAATTGTTTCTTCAAGATAGACTACAGTTCTTCTAGTCTTGAAAAATAATGCAGAGGAGTGAGCCTGCATCTCAGTAAATAATAACATAATATTTAATGAAAAATAACACTCTCAAGCATGTAATATTATCAAGTATCAATCCATTCCATATTTAACTATACATTTATTTAATTATGCATTTATAATATGTACATAGTCATAGTAACATAACATTTTCTTTTGGACAACAATGAACTTGTGAATTATATATATAAAACCACAAATTCTTTTCAATAATTTATGGATCCCCATACGCACATAGCCCACCATAATCTTGTACAAAATTTTTTTTAGCCTTATTACGACATTTCAAGGGGATTCCATAACACACACAACATAGCCTTATTCACAAGTAGCATTGTCTCCTTATACTCATCCAACAACATTTCTTGTATTTACATATACATCACATATTCCTCCATTAAAAAATTGATTGACATTCATATAATCTATAAGGAAACAATAATATTCCTAAGATATACCAAACATATACTATATTTCAACATGGCGGATTTGATGGTGTAAATTCAAAAATACACCAAAAATTCCATATTAGGAATTTCCAAACCATTTTCTTCTGATCAGTAAATTTATAAGTTTAAATTAATTTTCAACTGAATTTGCATCAATTGGATATGTATAGAAGGAGAAACATTAAAAACATTCCACAATGGTCAAGCTGACAATAAAATTAAGCAACTAAAAGTATGGTCAATATTGACCATCAAGAAAGCAAAATTAAGCTTCCTCTATTTCTATAAATTTTGTAAATAACATCTCAAATTTTTCATAGGAACCAACGGCAACCAATTTGAGTTATAAACTCCATATACAACTTAAAAAAGTCTAATGTTCTCGACTGAACAGGGTACCTGAATTTAGCAAACATCATTCACATTTACAATCTCATCCAAACATTAATCATCCATCAACATAATAATTAAAATTTAGCATCTATTAATGAGAAAATAAATATTTCTCTTATCCAAACAACTTTAAAAATAAATTTATAATTATTTATTTATTTATTTGTGTTATCTCACATAGAACATTGAGTTATCCACTTACCTTTATTGCTCATTTTCCTTTGTTTGTATTTACTTGTATATCAGCCTCATTTCCATTTGGTTTAGCTGAGACAAATCATAATTCACTTGTTTTTAAACACCCAAAAATAATAAAATTTCATCTAGCATGATAATATCACTAAACTATCTAAATATATGAAGCTGCCAACTATAATAGATTTAATAGGGTGAATTTAAAAATTCACCAATAATTCTATACACTGAATATCAAAATAAAACTTTCCATATCATTAACCCTATGTGTCTAGAATAATTTAAAATTGATTTTGCTTCTATTGAAGGTGTATAGAGGAAAAAATCTAAGAAATAATTCACCATACTCAAACCATCGTTGAAAAATAAGTAATAAAATGTTCAGCCCCAAATGACCATTTAAACAGCAGAAATAGGTTTTCCCTATTTCTGTAAGTTTCATAGTAGACATCTCAAAATTTTTATATCATTAAATAAAACTAAATTTTAAGCTTCCTAACTCATGTTATGATCAAAACAATCAGACTAAAAAACTAGATCTTAAGAACCCCAATTTTGTATCTTATAAACCCTAACTCAATTCAACAAAAATATTAAAATTACTTACCAAATAAAAATCTAAGGCCTTTGAAGATGAAGATTATACTCTAAAAATGATTCTAGACCTTCAATTTTACTTGGTAATTCAGCTCTTTTTATTTGATATAAGTAAAAGATGATAATAAAGAAGAAGGAGGAGGAGAAGATAAGGATAATCTTTCATCCTTCATTCCTTTAAAGCCATGTATAACCTCCTTTTTTTTTAATAATAATAATAATAATAATGATAGTAATAACAACAACAACAAAAATTTAAGCCCTTTTATTTTTTCCATTAACCAATTTAAATCATTAACTTTCTAATTCTTGTTATGAACTTAATATCACACATATTACATGTATATCTCATGAATATATGATATGCATGTTATGCAAATAAATGAAAATGCATTATGTGGGCGTTACACTTCAAATTTTTGAACTTCCAATTCAGCAGTGTATTTCTTAACTTCTCAAACCAAGCCCTTGGGGCTTGCTTCAGTGCATATAGTGCTTTATAGAGTTTGCAAGCATGTTGAGGTTTGTCTTTGTCTTTAAATCCCTCAAGTTGGTACATGTAAACATTCTCTTGAATGCTTCCATTTAGAAAAGCATTGTTATTGTCTAACGGCCTGATCTTTCAATTCTTGGATACAACAATTGTTAAGATAATTTTGATTATTGAGGGCTTGATGATAGGGCCAAAGGTTTCATTGAAGCCAATGCTAGGAGTCTGATGATATCCCTTTGCTATTAGTCTTACTTTTCATCTTTAGAATGTGCCATCAATATTGTACTTGATTCTGAATACCTACTTATTGCCCATAATGTTTAAATTTAGTGAAAAAGGCACATCAGTCCAAGTCTTGTTCTTTTCTAATGCCTAAATCTCTTCCTTCATTGCTGCTCTCCAATGTTTGGAATTGAGTGCTTCATTAATAGAGGTTGGCTTACATTTTTCAAAGGGAACTTCCTTTGCTAAATACACTTTGTAATCTGCTGAAAACTATTTAGGTTTATGGACTCTAGCTGTAGCTCTAGTGATTATTTGATGTCTTGTGTCTGGTTGAGGTTCATGAGAGCTGTCATTTACAATGGGAGTTTATTGTGGACTAATGTGAGGGTCACAAGACTCATTGGTAGTAGCATCCTACAAGTCATAATTAGTAGAAGAAATTACAGGTGTAGAAGATATGTCATGTATATTTCCCCCTTCAAATGGTAGGCTCTCATGATGAGAAGTGGCAGTAAATTACTCTATAGAGGATGAGGGTGAGATTGAGGGAGCTCCAGGAGGTGTTGATTTAATGACTTTATCAGCTGGTGAAGTGGTTTAAGTGATGACAAGCCAATTTAGTGAGGTGATACTGGTTGAAGTTTTAGGTGATTTGGTATTGAGGAAACCTTTTTGGAAGGGGAACTCTTGCTCATTAAATATGGCATGTCTGGAATGATAAATTCTTCTCGTTGAACTCAGACATTTATATCCTTTATGAGACTCACTATATCTAAGGAACACACATTTTATGGAGTGAAATTAGAATTTTTGGTTTTGGTAAGGTCTAAGACAAGGAAAGCAAGCATAACCAAAGGTTTTTAGATGAGAGTAATTTGGTAATTTATGGAAAATTTTTTCTATTAGAGTTGAGTGGTTCAAGACAGGTGTAGGCAACCTATTTATGAGGAAAGTTGCCGTTTAGAAGGCTTCATTCCAATACTTTAGTGGCATTGAGGCCTGAGCTAGGAGAGTGATACCAATCTCAGTGATGTGTTTATGTTTTCTCTCAGCTCGACCATTCTAAGCTGAGGTGAGAGGCAACATAATCTATGTTGTATACCATTTTGCTGAAGAAAATTTTTGAAGGCAATGTATTCTCCACCCATATCTGATTGAATACACTTGATCTTTTTATTTATTTGGTTTTCTATGAAGGTTTTGAATTGAACAAAGGTAACAAATTCTTCTGATTTCTGTTTTAATGGGTATATCCAAGTATATCTACTAAAATCATCAAGAAAGTGAATATAGTATCTGTGTCCTGATGAGGAAGCTATAGGTGAAGGTCCCCATAAGTCAACGTGTATAATTTCTAATGGTTCATTGGCATGAGAAATGGATAGGGTAAAGGGAAGAAGATGAGATTTGCCATATTGACATGCATTACAGAAACTAGAATTTTCATTGATTGAAAAACTTTGATTACAACTTTTCATTACTTTAGAAAGAACTTTGTTTGAAGGATGTCCTAATCTACTATGCCAGACTCTTTGTTTGGAATTGACAAACTCAATTTGAACATTTGACTTGACTCTTCTAGAATTGAAAGCTTGACTTAGAACTTGTTTGGTTGAGGTTGATAGATGAGTTTGGTTTTTGACTAGTGAGGTGGATTCCAGCTGATAAAGACCACCTTTAAGCCTCCCTTGGAGCAAGACCTGCCTTGTTAACTTGTCCTTCACAACACAACCAGTAGTGTCAAAAAACATATCAATTTCATTGCAACCAATGAGTTAAGATATACTGATAAGATTTTTCTCAATCTTTGGCACATGGAGTATATTTCTTAATACCAAAAATTTATTATTGAGAGCAGGTATAAATGTATGACCAACATGATTTATATGTAGTTTTTCACTATTTTCAACAATTAAAGAGTCCTTACCATGATATTCATCTTTCTGCTCGATGTTCTCAGAGTCATTATAACATGATTGCTTTCTCCGCTGTCCATATACCAGGAAGGATCATTCACCATGTCAGGTCTAGCAACATAGACTGAGGGTTGTTGATTCCCTTTCGAAGTTGAATATGATATAGCTATCATCATATTGATAAAAGCAATAAGCTACTGAGTGACCATATTTGCCACATATTTGGCAGATAGGTTTGTTGTTGTTGTTGCTTCCTCTTCCTCCTCTACCTTGATATGATATGTCTCCTCTATAATTATTGTTTGCAGCTATATTTCCTGCGTAATTAATGCTATTATTGAATTTGGAGCGAGTTTGTGATTGATTGGATCATTTGTAGTAGTTACTCTGACTTCCACTTAGCTTAGTTCTAGCAAAGTTTGCAACTAGTTGCCTAAGATTAATTGATGATATTCCAACATTGAGTTGCTCCAGTCTCTTTTCATAACTGAGCAATTTTGATTATAGTTCCAACCAACTAATACTCTTTTTTTCAGTGATTTGACAGACCAATAGATTGTATTCTGGTGAATCCAGACTTGTGAGAACTTATGACACTAGATCTTCAAGTGATACAGGATGTCCAGCAAGAGCCAAGTTATCAGTAAGGCGTTTCATAGTTTTCAGATAGTTTATCATTTTCATATTGCCTTTCTATAGCTTGTTGAACTCCCTCTTATAATAGACAATGTTTGATCTTGTCTTCATGCCAAACAAGTCTTTGATGGCTTCCTAGAGCTGTTTTGAGGTGTTGTAACCCATAAGTTCTGATACAACTTCAAGATCTATTGAGTTGTAAAGCCATCCAAGTAGGATATGCTCTTGTGCTACCCATTCTTCATATTCTGGGTCAACAACCAACTCTGTTTCAATATTAGATGTATTATTTATTGCTGCTTCAGTAAACTCAGGAGGGCATGGCTTTGAGCCAGTAATGAACCCTTCCAATTTGTTTCCTCTTATAACAGGTAGAACCATGTTTTTCCACAAAAGAAAGTTGTCATGATTGAGCTTCACAAAGCAATAGGATCCAAGAGGATTACCTGTAGTAGAGAAAACTTTGCTGCCACTATTGTTGTTAGAGTTGCTTGCTAATTTGATGGTTTTTGTAGTTGATTCATCTTCTTTAGATTGATCATCACCTGAGGTGTTTGAGCTTTTTATGGCACTAGCCATTTTGGGAGCTCTGATACCAAGAAAAAATAAACACAAAAGCAATGGTGAAAGCTCAGCTTGAATGCAACTGAGATAAATGTATTACCTTTTATAGAGATTACAAGTGATCGCCCTAATTTGGGACCTACAAATATACAGAATAATAAACAAGGATCGTCATTGGATCAAGTACAGTTGATGTAATAGAAATGAGATCATTGATAACAGCTGGTGTTGTTCATTCTTTGTTGGCTAGTGACATTTTGGTTCTGTTGCAGGTGTGGCTCCTTGTTTGTGTATTCTCAACAAGTTGTGTATCACATTCGATGATTTTCTGCTCCATTCTTTTAATGTGGTAGAGGTATATGAATATATGAAATTGATGACACCATCTATTATTTACTAGAAGTGTGTTAGGTAGGTGTCCGGAAGAGACATAGAGGCTGTTGCCAAAGGAGTGAAGGCAATGTCTCAGTTAGATATTTTGGCTTTTGAACAAGCTGGAGAAGTAACAATTGCTGGGCATTCCTTGGGGTTGACAAATATTGAAGTATGTTACCATTTTGGTGTGGATCACTCGGAATAGAAATCATTTTAAAAATCAAGATTAAAAGAGTTTTATTGAGCCATTTGTTTTAATTTCTTATTCATTTATTTTATTAGTAAAAATATTAGATTGTTCGTGATTTCAAACGTCCCCATCACATGGATGAGACAGAGATTGATGTTGTTGGAGATATAAGGACTAGTAATGACCTTTTGTTTTGCAACATTAACAACGATGTAATTACAATTTATTACGACAACAACAACAATGAACTTTTTTTTCTTCCGTCAGGTGATGTTCTAGTGATCTTGGATTTACGTTTTGACGATTCTTCGATTGAAGCTTGTGTTGCACGCGAGGCAAAGATTTTTTTTAATCCTTTTAAGTAACAATTCTTTCAAGTCTATGAGCCTATTTGGTTTAGCTATTTCTATCAACTGATAGTTGTTTTATAATAGTATTTAATAAAATGTATGTGAGCTGTTTTGATTAGTATAAACATAATTTAATTATTTGTTGGGTGGGTCCCGCCTACAAGTGGGGGACCCACAAGACTATAAATTAAAAAAAAAAAAAGGTCATGAAAGGCTGCACCATTTTCGGTGCAGCCTTATTTGACAAAGAATTTTTTTTTACATTGGTAGGCAAACATTTGCCTATATATAGATGAATTTGTGTTTTTTGGGTAGAGCAGGATATATAGAGAAAAAGAGAAAAAGTGTGATGTGCAAAAGTGTGCTGTGCAAAAGAAAATTTTTCATCGGGTATAATAGAAAAAAATGAGTGAAAATAAATATTATTTGTGAGCCAATTTGTGAGGGTGTGTGCCATAAATTGAGGGTTGTAATTGTAATCCCATTATTTTATAGTGGAAGATTTATCTGGACTAGGTCCCGTGGTTTTTCCTTTTATAAGGTTTTCCACGTTAAAAAATTTCGGTGTCTTAATATTTATTTTTCTTTCTCATTTATACGGCAGGTTTTACCGCCTATTTTACTCACCCGTTGGCTGGTTTGACCGCCTTATTAATATTATTATTTAATTTGGCAGGCTAAGCCGCCTTTATATTATTGTGCACACTCACTGCTCTTATATTAATTTGTATATCCCATTTATTATCTAATAGAAAATTTTAATTAACCCCAACAATGCTGCAGGTACAAATGATAATAAAATAATAAAAAAATCAAGAAACTCTTAATTTGGAAGCAAATGAATGCAAGAAACCAACCCCAATATAAGGAAATTACGGCACCCTCCATTCTGTTAGGAAAGTCCCCAAAACCTTGGATTCAATTGGCAAACGCGACAACACATTTGTTTCATTACTCATTCAGTTTCAAGCATAAAACAAACCATCAACACATTACTCCCAAATACCAATTATTCATTTCAACCGGAAATTTAAAGAAAAAATGAACATAGATATAGAATTTATATCGCTAACATTTTAACAGCTTAATTCAAAAATGAAGCCATATCACCAACAAAAACCATATCTTTTTTTTGTTATTCACATGTTAGTACCTGATCCATACTAAGCTCAAAGTTAACACACATTCCAATAATCCATTATAGCCAAACACTAAACAAAGAAAATGATTACCATGGGAAAATTAAATAAAAGCTTAAATATGAAAGGAAATGATTATAACAAGATCAAACCAAAAAAAAAAAGGTAAATAGACTATATAAGCTCCAACTTTCCTAGATATATATGTGAAACATAATATACTAAAATAAACTATCCGCACATCATATTCAGATAAAAGTGGAAAAAATAAACAAAATAAAGCATCCGAGAACCTGCAGCTTGATTTGAACTGATTACCCATCTGAAGATGCAAAACATGCTGCAAAGGTCCTTGGCTTTGCCTTGTCTCCATATAAAGACAATCCAGCATTGAAATCCTAAAAGAATAATTAAAAAAAAAAGTTCTGTCAACATAGACACCATGAAAAATATAAACTAAAAATTAATATTCCTGCAAACCACTATGTTCACTTTATGCCTAAAAAAAAATCTGTCAACATAGACACCATGAAAAATATAAACTAAAAAAAAATTCTGCCTAAAAAAAATTTTGCCTAAAAAATTCTGCCTAAAAATATGTTAACATCGCATCCCGTCACTAATTTAACGATGAATTTTAATATTCGTCACTAAAATTTTAATATTTTTTGAGAATTTAATCTATTAACAATATGAAAAGTTAGCAAAATTCATCACTAGATTAGTGACAGAATAGAGTTTTCGTAGCTAAATTAGCGATAAAATGATGCTTTCGTCACTAATTTAGCGATGGATTTTGTTTTTTGTTGCTAATTTAGTGACGGAATTGAATTCTGTCGCTAAATTAATGACATTTCTGTCGCTAGCTAAGCGACGCCGGAATGATTTTTCCGTCGCTATTTAGCGACAGAATTTAATTCCGTCTTTAAATTTCGTCGCCAAACTGCTATTTTCTTGTAGTGATAGTTCGAATATCAATTTCGTGAATTATGCCAACTAGTTCATTATAGTAAGTGGACAAGGATCTCCTGTTACAACAAGTAGTGAATGACCTATGATTCAATTCAAAAAGTTGTGTTTCGTTCGAGCCATCATAAAAGGTTTTTGAGATAATATCACATATTTCTTTGGCTATTTGAAGCAGAATAAATCATTGCATTAAGGTCGGGCTCATTGAATCAATACGCAATACGCCAACTCCTTACTTAGTTGTTGTCAATAAGCCAAGTCTCCAAGGCTTTGTCTCCTAGAAGTGGTTTCAGAGTTATTCCAGTACGAAAGTCAGATTTGTTTCAAGATGCAATTTGCATCTCCATAATCCGTCACTACAGTGGAAATTTTGTAACATCAAGTATGATTTCGATTAGGAAGGAAGAATTATCTTGCAAAGTTTGGATGATAGTAGGAGATTCATGTGATATAATGGACGTATTTTCAACTATAGTTATGGATTTCTGAGAAGACTGTTGAGATACAAATTGTGGTTTGCTCTAATATCATATAGATCAAAACACAAGAACAAATACGTTAAATACATGGCAGAATTCAATTTTTGCGTCTATTATTTAGAAGGCTACACATTATACTACTCTAATATGGAATACACAAATCAGTCTGCAATGATTTCCTAAATTAATCACTTTTTATGATTAGTGGTTATTTTCTTAGCTCACTTCAACAAGTATAAGGGGCAAAGTGATAAATTCATGCAAGTACATGTGTTTATATAATAGGCTCTATACAAATTAAGGTATTAATTTGACAAAGTTAAAAATATAGAGAGACAAAGTAATAAATTCATACAAGTAAATGTAGTTGCGGATATATTACATCTTACCTCAATATGTGGAGTACCGGCATCAAAGAGGAAATGCTGGATAGAAACGACAAGATGCACACTTCGAAGAAAACCCACATCAAATTTTTCTAACAATCACAATTTGACGACGAAGAATCGCCATAATAGCCAACAACCTTAGATGGCTCGGAAACATTGTTGGAAATTGGGATAGGGACTTGCATCAGTCGTAACAGGTGCTCTATATTCAATAACCTCAACATAACAATGGCCATCTTTATAACAAGGAGAAGGCTTGGAGGTCTGAATATGAGGTTTGGGAGGAGAGAAGGATTGATTGGAGTCAAGTGTTTAAATATTTAGAGAAGGTTTGGCTCAAGAATGAAACAGCTTCATACCGACGGGCACCAATTGAAATAGTGTAACAAAACGTAGAAAGGAGTGACAATCTCGAAGATATCCTCGTTTAACAAAGATATAACGTGTTTTCCTAAAGAGAATCTTGCGTGGGATGAAGACTTCTTCGATTAACCAATGTTTCGAGGAAAAAAAAAGCACCATAATGCCTCTGCATTCCAATGTGATGGAAAGGTGGAGACTTAAAGGAGTGATGAGAAGGCTATTTTGGGAAGTGTCTAAGGTTGGTGGAAAGAGGAGGGTGAGCGAGGGGCAGATGAAGAGGTTTCAGGGTTTCTTTAGTGTAATTCTTGTTTAGGATAACTTGTATATACCTAGCAAGCAAGCAATTATCCTTGAAATTCTTATTCTTGAATATTCATGCAAGCTTGTAGAAGTAGAACTAGAGAAAGATGCATTTCCACGTCTAGAAACTTTAGAGTTATGTAATCTACACAAATTGAAGTGTATTCCAGAGGGCTTGAAGTCTATCACCACCCTTGGAGAATTTGGTTGGAATAGTTGCTAAAGTTCAATTAATTTCCACCGTAAAGAGAGAAAAAAAAATCCTCACAATTTAGCAAAGCTTTGAGGTCATGTAAAAGAAGTGGCAAATCCTGATTGGAATTCTTTAAAAATAATATTATAAACTTTTATGTACATTTTTTATTCATTTAAATATAAATATATTTTTTACTTATGGCAAAAGTTTTTGGATCCACTATATTATATATAAATATAAAAAGCATTATAGTGGACCCTAACTTATGTGCACTTGAAAATCTTATAACTTTTGAAATTATAATGGTAACTAAATTTCATTGGTATACTATGGAGATAAATTTTTTAAATTTCTGGCCTTCCATGTAAGGGATACCTACCTCTCAATACCCTATAAGTAAAGCCCTTCAGAAACATTCACATCTCACACATCGTATAGAAAAATACCTTTGCTACCTAAGTTTTTGGTAAAAGTCTCTTTTTTTCTCTCTCTCCACCAACTCCTTGCTATCTTTGTCCAAAAAATAGGTCTATCTCTTTGAACTTGTAAAAATTTTGATATTTCAATCTCATTTTAGTCACACTTCAGCTGCTAAGAAAGCTAAAGGTTGCGATCATACTATTATCGTTAATTATTATAGTACTTTTTCGTTTTTTTTTTCTTTTTTTGTATTGTTATGCAATCATCCCAAATCTTTCTATTTTTCTTGATACTCTATCTGAGGAGAGTGAACTCTTTCTTTTATTTTTTTTTAATTTCCTAATTGATCATTTTGTACGCATTTTTTTAGCAAATTCATTTGTAAAACTTTCATGCTTAAAGGACTTCCTTTTTCATCTATAAAATAATTTAAAAGGAAACTATATAATTTTTATCATTTTTGTGTCTGTTTTTTTAATGTCGATAGAAGCTTCACTATCATTTAATTTACATATATTTATCCTTATGAAATTTTGATTATTTTTATTTTATTTACTTAAAATTTTTGTGTGATTCTTATATCATTATTTTTGTATTTGTTGCTAAAATATTAATATTTATTGAAAGATGATTAGCATTTGATCTTCAAGATTAGATCTTGATGATTTCATATAACCAAGATCATTGTCTCTCACTCTCTTTCTTTTCATTTTACTTTCTCTATCATAATGATGATTTTTGTTGTGTATCAAACAAAAAGTGTGTCTATTTGTATTATTAATGTCAGTCTTCCAGGTCATTTTATATTTATTATCAAGTGTTTAAGTGTGAAACTCATGCATGATCACCAAACGCTGTCCTTGGCTCTGCCAAATGGATAATACTCAATACTTTAATTATCATTAGCTTTAAAACCTTGGATTTATGCCCATAGGAAACAATTGGTCCTTCAAGTGTATTGCATTTAACCATTGTTTAGAAGTAACCCATGTTCGAACTGCTTTACACTTGAGCAATGAACTAGTGATGGTACATTCATATAGATGAATATAATAGATTCAGAATAAACAAATTTACATTAATGTTTCATATCTTATACACACAAATCACACAAGCACAGTATAGAAAAGCCAGGAACGTGCATGGTCATGTATAATGTGTATACCTCTCTAATAGATATATTTGATTTTTGTTGATAGACAAGTAGGTGATGGATTCAGAAGCTGGCAGATCAATCCCATCTTACAATGTTAATGATGACTGCGTAGTGGACCTGACATTGAAACTAGGTTTACCATATGAAGATAACAGTCAATCCCATATTAGGCAACAAGTTGATCATAACCCCACAGTCCCTGATCCTGCCAATTTTAACTTCCGTGGCCCTTACACTGCTCATCTTCTGCAGGTATATCTTCTCCTTTCTTACAAAACTAATCTATCTTGAAAATGTTTTTATGTTACAGAATTTGTTATTAGTTTTGAAGCTTAGCCAATGTGAACCATTAGCAGTTCTTATTTAGGGTTCTTCTTGAAAATGTTTTTATGTCACAGAATTTGTCATTAGTTTTGAAGCTTAGCCAATGTGAACCATTAGCAGTTCTTATTTAGGGTTCAATCTAGTTTGTTGATTTTGTTGTGGGTTGAACATATGATTAAATCTCTAGTTATAACATTTATGATATATATATATATATATATATACACACACACACACTTCTAAAAAATAATAATTTTTTATATTAACTTTTTTCCTAGCTATTTTCTTTAAAAAATAATCCTATGATCAACTAAAATATTATTTAATATTTTAAAATTGAGATATTTTAGTGGATAATTAAAGAAAATATTTTTTTTATACTTGAATTGTTTAAGATATTTCATATAGTTCATATTTTAAACTCAACACATTTTTTAATGCATCTAGCAAAATTAAATATTTAAATTAAAGTAACAAAAAATAGTGGAAATTATTATTCTAGATTATGAATTCAATTTTTAAGAATTGAATTGTTAAGAAGTTTTCAAAAATACTATAGTATATTGTTTGGGAAATATTAAAAAAGGGAAAATACAATAGCAACCCACATCCAGTTTATTATTTGACCTATTTTTATTCACCCAAAAGATCTAAAATTAGAATTTTGCATAGACTAATCAACGTTGACCTTTCTTTTTTTTTCAAAAAAAATAATCTATATATATATAACAAAAATATGAGAATAGAAAAAGAGTGCAAACCTCCTATTGAAGAGGACGAAGAAGGTGTTGAACTTGTTGAGATAATTTGAAAAGTTGATGATTTTATACTCCATTGGATGAGGATCTGTACCACTACTTTATTTGAAAATATAGTTAGTAGGAAAAAATATAGTTAACGTCTCAGCGATGAGAGGCAGCCAAAAAGAATAAGATGAAATAAAAGTTAAGATGGGTCGTTCCGTAATTTTTTTTTTGTTGTCCTCCCCAATACTTCTATCTAAGATCAATAGGATACAATTACCAGCTTTGTCCCTAAATTATTTAAGTTGGAAGTTTGGGAACAATTAATTTTTAGTTGTACCCTTAATTAGTCCTTAAGTCACAAGTTTTGTAGTGATAAATAGTTATTATTAATTGTTTTAACACTTATCAATTTATGTGATTTCAATGAACTATTGCATTAATTTGTTGTGTAAATTTTTAAAAAAAACTACAGAAAATAATATAAATACAATTTTATAAAACTTAAGAATTTAATGTGAAATAATAACGTTAATGAAATTGTATGTCTTTTTTAAATATTTATTGGTTATTAAAAATAAGAATTAAAACATATTCATGTAAAAATATAGTTAAGTGCTGTAATGGTAAGTAAATCACACGAATTATAGGAAACTTTAATTTGATTAATAGCTAGGGTTACAAAATATAAAACTGTATGCTTTTTTTTTTTTTTTGGAATATATGTTGTACACACTTTAAATTCTAGATATCCAAATGAAAAGTGATAAACAATATATGTGTTTTTGAAAACTTTGTTGAAGAAAATAAAAAGGAAAACAACGATCATATGTTAGAATTTGTCGAACTAACCATATTAATTTAAGTATATATGGAACGTTTAGATTACTATTATACACACAAACTCTTGATATTCATTATTATTATTATTATTATTATTATTAAAAGTATTATATAGATTAAATTTTAATTCCACTTAATTTAGAGATAAGATACTATTATCAACATTAAAATGGTCAAGTAGAAAACCATACCAAATGACAATTGCACGGTAATAAAATTATTACTAAGTGCCTATTTGGTTTAGCTGTTTACCGCAGCTGATAGCTGATAGCTGTTAGTTGATAAATATGAAGTGTTGGCAAAATTTTATTAGTTGTTGTTGTTTGTATGTCAAATGACCATTTAAGGGTATAATTTATTTGTAAATATAATTTTATATACTTTTTATAATATTTTTTAGTTATGCAAATTATTTAAAAATATATATAGCAATAAATAATAATATTATTGTCTTTAATTTATGTATTATTAAAATAATTAATATAAATTATTTTAAAATAAATTTTAAAATATAAATGTTATTGTATAATTTTTTAAAAATAATCATAAATATAAATATAATAATTATTTAATTATAATTTACAATTATGTTAATTTAATTTTTAACTATAAAAAATTAATTATATACATTTAATTTTAATTTAAATGACATTATTTGTTATTAGTTATTTTTAATAAAGGTAAAATAGTCTAAATAAAATATAAATACAAGTTGATTGGAAAAAACTCCAAAATAGAACAGCTATTAGCTACTAATTTTGGTATTTTACCAAACACCTAAATTATAGTTGATTGATAAAAAAACGTCTATCAGTTACCCCAATTGAATAAATCAAACGCCCCTAAAATCTATATATAATATGTGTATGCGGTGCGTTAAATATTTTTCTGAGTACACATGTTAAATACTTTTTCAGTGATGATACTTTTCAATATATTTTTTCTTCGTTTATATCATTGTCCGTAATGATATACTTCTGTTCATTTATGACCTTAAAGTTGATTATGGCCTCTAAGTGTGTTTGTCACCTCATTACATTCTCGTTAATTGACCATAGTTGTTCGTAGTTCTTAGTTCTCACCCCTGTGGTGTTCCCTTGATTCTTTTAACTTGTCTCCATCGGAAAGCAACATGTCTCTTAAGTGCTTTTTTATTTATTCATTACTATTAGTTTGGTCCTTTCCTCTTAAGGTTTGAATTATAATTAAGTTAAAGGAGGAAAAAAAACTGCATTCTTTGTCATCTTTTGTATTTTATTTTAGCATTCCTACTAAAAGGATTTATTGCACTGGTAGTACTATAATTTTGCTCCATATTTCAAAATTGTACTAGATTTTTAATTTTTTTTTTTTCAATTACTAAAGTTTTATTTTTTTTCTATTCAGTACCACAATTTCTATTTTTGCTTTAAATTAAAATATCTCAAAAATATCTGACCAAATTTAGCATACGTGGCAGCCAAAAGAAACATATTTTTAATATATTCATCATGTAAATATCTCATTAAATAGTCTAATCATCTTGTTGGCCCCATAAAATAAAATTTTACCAAATTTAATTTTATAGGGTCTGCTAAATTAGATGTTTATATGGAAAATATACAAAAAAATATACTTATTCAAGCTGCCACGTATGCTAAATTTGATCGGAAATCATCAAAAAAATATCATCTGAAAAAAATAAAAATTAAGAGATAAAAAAATTAAAAATTTGATACCATTTTAAAATATGGGTCAAAATTATAATACCATTTATGCAATAAACCCCTAATCAAAAACATTGTAACTAATGTTGAAAATTATCATAGAGTGACAAGGGCAGCACCGCAGCGCCAGCAAAGTGGAGTGCTATGCTCTTTACAAGTATTGTAGTGCTGCAGGGCTATAAGGAACTGATGAGCTAACAGGCTACAAAATGCTAACCTAGCATATCATAAAATTTTAATTAATGGACGTTTTTATTCTTGAAATTATTTTAGAAATACTTTAAAATTGTTTTCGTAACTTTGAAAATTTGAAAATATTTTCTAACTTAGAATATATTTTTAATTTCAACATGAGAAAAGTAAATTTAAAAAAAATTATATTTTTTAAATAAGTACAATAATTTATAATTATACTATTAATGGATTATGATGAATAATTTCTTTAATAGTTATATATTATAGTATTTATTTACATATTTTTATGTTTTTAATATTTACAGTTTTTCATATTATCGTATTTTGTAATTTAAAAAATGTTATTTTGCTCTACCCATGTGAACATTTTTTTTTCCTTTGCGCATTTCTATTTTTAAGCTACATAGACCCCAACGTTGATGATTTTTACTCTTTTATAAAAAAAAGAAATTGAAAGTTATGAACTCACTATAATAAACTCATTAAACTTAGAAAATACATATTGACATTGGGTTGAAAGACTGAATATATATATATATATATTGTAATTTCTAGGAAAAATTACAAATTTGGTGTTTTAACTTTTATAATTTTTCTATTTGAGTGTCTGAACTTTTTTTTTTACAATTAAGTGTCTGAACTTTAGAAAAGCATACCAATACAGTGTCTCCAGCCGAATTAATGTTGACTGGGTGCTCAGTCAGATCAAACGGAATCCACTTTTATTTCAATCATTAACCATGTCATTTACCACAGGTATTGCATTATTTAAAGGATAAAATTATCCTTATCCAGTTACTGTTAATGTCTGTGGCAAAAGTTAATATTGAGGTTATTTTTGTCAATTTATAATCTTTAATAAGGTTAATTTTGTCCTTTAAATAATGCACTACACGTGGCACATGACATGACTAATAATTGGGATAAAAGTGAGTCATGTTTTATCTGACTCAGCACCCATTCAATATTAAATCTGTTGAAAATACTACATTGGTATATTTTTCTAAAGTTCAGACATTTAATTATAAAAAAAAAAAGTTCAAACACTCAAATAAAAAAAATAATAAAAATTGAAACACTAAATTTATAATTATTCCTAATTTCTATCATTCTCTCTTTGCCGTGAGCCCAAATTAAAATGGCTGAACCAAAAAAAAAAAAGTATTGCATTTTTGTGTGTACTTAGTACTTCTTTTTTGCTTTTTTTTTTACTTTATTTATCATGCTCTATTTTCTTACAATTGTCACAACGATCAATTTTTTTTTACTTTATTTATCATGCTCTATTTTCTTACAATTGTCACAACGATCAATAAACATTGTACTTAATTAAACAGGAAGCACCAAATAACTATGGAATTGTAAGTGAAGGTGGCCCATCCACCATGAATCTCAACTATGGTATGGTTAATGGAGGAGGCCAAGCCAACATGAATCTCAACTATGGAATGGTTAGTGGAGGAGGGCCATCCAGCATGAATCTCAACTATGGAATTGCTAACCATGGTGGGGATGTTGGTAAAAATAATCATCAGTACTTTATTTTAATTTTATTTTTGAGAAAGCCCATTGGATTTCATCACTAGTTTTTGTTACACCAAAGTTTTATTCCTGATTGAAAATAGTCCTTAAAAATGTTTGAACAATTGATCATTAAACTTAGAAGGTCACATTTCTCATTATAAAAAAAAAAAAAAAAATTGTTTAACTATATAGTGACGACTAACAATTCATCACCCAAAAGATTAATATCGAAAAATAAGATTTTCATCATCAAATAAATTGTGATGACGATTGATTCATAGTTAATTATATACATGAATGAATATTTTTTTTTAACTACATAGTGATGGCAAACACCGAAAACAATCCAAATACTGAAAACTACAACTTGGATGGGAGCCAAATTGGGTGGCTACAACAAAATCACATGAATTCAAGCAATTATCAATGTGGAGCTGGAGAAGCTGTTGTAGGAATTCCTATAGGCACTCCTGCTTACTTCAATGCTCCAATGCCTTCCATGAATGACTATACCCTCCAACAAAACAATCCTAGAAATGTTGGTGTTGAGATTCAAAATGATTCAAGGAGACGTGTTGGAAGCTATAATGATTCTACCAAGAGATGTACTAATTACCACTGCAATACCAATGATACTCCAATGTGGCGTAAAGGTCCCCTAGGCCCCAAGGTACGTGTATGTGGTGTGGTGTGGTGTGTGTGTGTATATATATATATATGTGTATGTATGTTAATTTTTCAATAACTATCAAAAACTCATTAATTAGTCTTTCTTTTATCAATTAATTATCATCTTATTTTCTAGTTTTTTTTTTTAATTTTTTAACTTAGGAAAATATT
The DNA here is from genome assembly GCA_949671775.1 of Mallotus repandus. Classification (NCBI taxonomy): domain Eukaryota; kingdom Viridiplantae; phylum Streptophyta; class Magnoliopsida; order Malpighiales; family Euphorbiaceae; genus Mallotus; species Mallotus repandus. Next base: position 20,043 of record CATIWM010182228.1, read on the forward strand.
TTTACTTCAGCAGCTCATTACCTTTTATCACCTTAATTTCAAGTTGAACATTTGGAGATTTGTCATTTAGAATAATGTCCAATTATAGTTTCATCAAATGTAAGTTTAATTATTATATTTTACTATTCAAAAACCAAATTTATATGAATCGTCATTCAGATAAGTAGACTCTAGATGTATAATATAATGTAATGAGAGCTCATATGAACGCAATTTTGACAAAAAAAAAATCGCAAACGAGGCACATTTATAAATAAAAATTTAAAATTTTTATGAGCATGATTTATTTTCATGTAGTAGCAAATCTAATTGTCAACAAATTTGTGAAAGTATGCATCATGAAACATTTATGCAACTATGTATAAATGTGTAAATTATTTGCTTTTAATATGTTTTTGGACTAGCAAATTTGCTAATTTATGTGGCTTCTTGTCAGACATTGTGTAATGCTTGTGGTATTAAGTACCGCAAAGAAGTCGAGAAAAGAAGAGCCAAAGAAGCAGCAGCAGGATCAAGTTCAAAGGGCTAGAGTGAAACAAGCAATGCCCTTTTTAGTTTGGTTCTGTTAAATATATCATTATGGATGTTAAATAGTGAGAAACAATTTTTCAAGTATAGATATATGTTGTCCTTCTCTTCGTCTCTTTTGGGTACAATTTGATTATGAGTTTTACAATTTGATTAGTCGTTTAGATTTTTCTTTTTAGAAGCTAAACTTTCATTCAAGAAAGGGAAGCATCATACAAGACTGTTTGCATCAACTCATAAGGATAAGAATTTATTCAAGTTTTTTCTAAACTATGCAAAGAGAATGACATCTAAGCTAAGCAGTGAGCAGCTGCATAGGCTGATCTTGGGGTGTAACTAAAATTGCAAGAACTAAAGCTTGAACATAACTCTTGCATGCCCTTTACTACAAGCTCTATTTCGGATTAATCCTGTGAGGTAACTTGGAGTTTTTGAATTAAAGACAAGCAATCACTTTCAACATCCAATTCAAACTACCATTTCCGGAACAAAACTTGAAGCAACTTTCGAACACTTAGAAGCTTTAACTCAACTATCTGCTGCACAAATGATGATCCCCATCCTCGTTCCCTGACGTTGGTTAATTGCTACATCGAAGTTTATTTTAAGAAATCTAGTTCCCGAAGTTGTCTAATAAGCAGTGTTGTCATCCATAGTTTCATCATCCATAGTTTCGTGAATAGACATAGGGTTGATTTCCATGATAGCTGTTGAAAAATGATAAAAAAATTATAAATGGATGTTATCCCACATTAGTTAGAAGTGAAGGAAGGAGAGAATTAGTTGGTTATAAAAGGGACTCCTCCCCCTTTGTCAAGTGTGTCAATCACCACTTGTATTTGGTGTACTATTAAAAGCTATTAGCTATACTAGTAGAAAATTTAAAGAAAAATTCTCTTGGGTGTATACTTGAGCTTTTGGGTGTGAGAGAGAGTTAAATATTTTGTAGTGTGGTTGTAATAATTTTCCACATAGTAAATATTTTTCTCTTGGT
>CATIWM010182249.1:0-22818 GCA_949671775.1 Mallotus repandus
AAAAAAAAAAAATAATAAACAGTTGAGTTGCGAGAAAGGAGAGTCTCTTTTAAGCTGTCGTGTTGCCAAATTGATTCTTTGTTGGAAATGATGATGGGACAAATGCCAATATGGACACAGTTACATGAAGGAGAAGAAGAAGAAGAAGTTGTTGTTGCAGTCACACCATTTTCTGGGTTTCAATCCACCACTGCTTTTTTTGTTCTTGGAGGCGGGAAAACTCTCTAAAACATACACACACACCCGTACCCGCACCCACACCCACATGTAATTGCTTCTTTGACTTCATTACATTTTTACGTAATAAAAAGGTTCGTCTTTCTTTCTTTCTTTCTTTTCCATATTTGGTTTCGGTCTTGTGTTGTTCTTTTCAAGAAAAAGCTTGTTTGGCTGCTCAGAAACCTCAAGAATTCGAAGTTTTAAGCTTTTATTTTATTTATTTATTCATTTTTATTTTGTGGGTGTATGTGTATAAGTTGAGAAACTTGCTCAGTTCTTACTTAAGCTGAGTATAAGTAAAAGCTGAACTCAATTCAATTCAAAGAAAGAGATTAAAGACTGATTTTTCTTTTTATCATATATATGTGTCTCTGTGTGAATATTTTAGTTTCTAGTTGCTGTCTATCCATTGGCAAAAGGGTTGTTTTCTTTTCATTGACTTTATGTAGTTTTCGTTATAATTTTTTTTGGCTTACAAGCTAATTGATTTGGTGATTTTCGTTCGAGTGTTAAGAGTTATGTTTTTGATGATGAAACTAACAAATCATTGATTGATTAAAAAAGAACTGTTTTTCTTTTCTATATATATGTTTATATTTATGATTGATTTCTTCTATGTTTTTTATTTTCTTTTGGAACTGTCAGAAATTGAGTTTCTGGTTTATCAAGAAGCATCTCATCATAATTTGGAAGTAAAATTCAGTATTACGAATTTTGCTATCTATTGATAGGGGAAATTTTTTTTTTCTTCCACTCTTTTCAATTATTGTGTGAGATAGTTCTGTTTTGGTGCAAAGTGGGAACTTGTTAGAATTAATTTTTTCGTTTGTTTTGCCTTTTTTTTTGTAGTTAAATTGTTGTCTGTAGCATTTCTGCCTTCGTCGTTGTTATTTAAATTGTTAGCAACAAATGCTTTAGGGGATATGTATTAGAAGATTTTACACCTTTAGATAGCTTGTTTACTCTGTTCATGTACCTTCTTTTGGGGTAATTTTGCGCACATTTTTCATTGTTTGACTTACTTTTGTTTCAATTCTGCTGTCTTCTGTTTTCTGTTGTTCATTATAATCCTTCAGCTACTTATTTATACTGTTCTAAAGCATCATGACTGGTGATGCCCTGACGGCCATGAGTTTTGGCTGCTCAACCTGATGCTCATCCATTTATAAGATCAATGTGTTTTATTTCCCAATTCCTCAGACCTTGGATAGGGATTTTTTCTCATAATAAAATCTATGATAATCTTCATGACCCTTTTCTTTTAGGTTCTTCTCTCCAATTTCTGAGCAAGATACCCTCTTGGTACTTCTTTTTTTTCGTTGTTTCTCTATTTTACTGATGAGGTAATGGTTAAAATACCATATTCGAAGATTTCTTTCTATGATGTGAAACCATAACCCAATAGGTCCACCATATGCATGTCAAGGGCGACAATACAACAGTGAGATCCATTATTGTTTTAGTGCTTAGTGAGCAATCTTCTATTCCATGCTGATGTAAACAGTGTCTCACTAGATTACACTCATAGGTATTCCCTGGCAGAATATGCCACTTGATGGAAATGATTACAACTTAGCCACATTTTTTTGTTGAACAAAGAGGGAGGCAGAAGCCTTAGAATAAGCCAACTGCAAACATCATGAAGAAGCCAGTCACCAATTGCAACTTGGCCACTTTATAAGTGACCATCCATCCTTCATTTACTACAAAATTTGCACCCGCGTTTCTTTCTGTAGATTCAACTGATGGGCAGAAAAACATCATGAATGATATCTGCAGGAGAAATTTCATTTGCATGCACTTTGGTACCGTGATAGTGTAGTTGGATGTCATAGTTTTGATTTACTTGCAACTTTTTAGCCTTCATGTGTTGTAGAGAACCATCATTCCACGCTGCAGCATTTTCAATATGAAACTAAAATTAGTCAGTTTGCATCTCATAGCATTTTTACTTTTTTAAAACTGAATTTTCATGTTTTTCCTCCAAGTTATGATTTCGACATACTCAGCTACTGTATTATTCTTGTATGATTCAGAGTTGATTTTGCCTTCATCTATGACTACACTGCAGTTATCTTCAAAGCGTATTGAGCTACCTCTATCATAAAAAGCATGAATTCTTCGTCTACCCAGTTTGTCTCCGCAGGAGGGATGGGCTTATATGAGCCTATGCACCAAATTGGCATGTGGGGAGAACCCTTTAAGAGTAATGGAATTCCAAATGCATCCACACCAATGTTCATAGCTGGCAATCCAAATTCATCTCAATCAATAATCATAGCACCAGACACAAAGCTAGATAATCAGGTGAAAAATGTTCAAGTTCTTTCAGCTTAATCCTTTTAGCTTGGTTATTTTGCTGGTTTATAGGCTAAACCATGTAAATATCTTTTGTCTAGTCAGAAGACACTTCACAGAATACTCTTGGGCCGTCTAGCAAATATGATCAAGAAGCAACTAAACCCATTGATAAGGCAAGTCTGATGGTCTCTCTTTGCAACTTAATAAGATATTTCATGGTCATTCAGTGTAAACCTTCACTTTTTGATTCAAGCTTACTTTCTAAAATGCAGTGATTCTGCAGAAGTATTCCTGTGTGTTCATCAAGTTTTAATTTTAGTTTGGCTTTAGTTGTTTAAGAAGCGATAAAAAATAGTCGTTCTATAGCAATGTTCCATGCTTTCTGGCTATTCTGAAACAATAAATCTAATTGGTTTTCCATTATGCTTCAGTTTTTTCTTCTGTAATGGGAATGCTATATTTGGAAATGTTTGTCAACATTTTTAATATAATTTGTTCATGTTAAAAGATTTCCTCACAAGCTTGATTGAAGGCCTCTTTCATGAATGTACGTGAGTACTTGGTTCACAGATTTACATTTTAATGTTTATAGATACAAAGACGTCTTGCACAAAACCGTGAGGCTGCTCGTAAAAGTCGTTTGAGGAAAAAGGTATGAAGGATCCTACATTGAAACTTACAGCTTCCATCCAATAAATGATTTGGTGTACTAATATGATCTGATTTACATTTTTTACAGGCATATGTTCAGCAGTTAGAATCAAGTCGTATGAAGCTAATTCAGATAGAGCAGGAACTTGAAAGGGCTAGGCAACAGGCATGGAATATTTTTTAGCAAATAATCACATGGCTTTTTTTTTTTGCTATTTTATTTATCTAATAAATTGCCTCTTTTCTCCCTTTTAAATCAATTTAAGTAAATGTTTGTTTTACCACAGGGTCTATATATAGGTGGAGGAATAGAAACTAATCATCTGGGGTTTGGTGGACCAATTAACTCAGGTTTGTCTGCAAGATGCTGGTACTATCATAAATTTATTATGATATCTCTCCCAATATTAATCTGCCTATTTGTAAGTCTCTTTATTTCTGTAGTTGGCATAGCAATTGATATAAGGAAATGCTTGTTGTGACTTCAAGAAAGTTGGGACTTTGTCTTGACTAGCAAAGTGCATCTCAATGGCAGAGTTAAATGATCCCAGCAATAAGCTCTAAAATGGAGCTTATATAAAATATTTTCTGATTATATTTCTATTTTATCTTCCATTTATGTATTTTTTGGTGCTTCTAGATTAGTATCATTTAGGTACACATTCTCCATCGAAAGTTAAATACTTCATATTATTTGCATTTATTTTTTAAAACTGTATTAAACAGAATGATGCTACACATGGGCACTGAAAGCACATGGTTGTCCAATAGTCCAAAACCTAAGCACATATAATATTTATTAACACGTGCTCTTCATGAGTTTAAATTGGCATGTCTAAAGGTTGTTGAAAGCAGATTATTTCTCATAACTTTTCTGTGAATTATTCTTATGTTTTTCCATTCAACTATAAGCCCACATTGAGGATTCTGCAGGGATAGCCACTTTTGAGATAGAGTATGGACACTGGTTGGAAGAACAAAACAGACACATTGATGATCTGAGGATTGCTTTGAATGCTCACATAGGTGATAATGAGCTGCGCATACTTGTAGACAATGGCATAAATCACTATACTGAACTTTTTCGCATGAAAGCTACAGCTGCAAAGGCTGATGTTTTCTATTTGATGTCTGGAATGTGGAAATCATCTGCAGAACGTTTTTTCTTGTGGATAGGAGGATTTCGCCCTTCAGAACTTCTTAAGGTGATGTGTTAATGAAGGATATCCATCCTTTAAATCTTTGGGGATGTTAATGTATTGGACCAAGGCTTGAAATTTTGCTATGTACCGTTAATATATTTGACCAGAATAAAAATGGTGTCCTAGAGCACAAGGCTTAACTCACTGCAAGCTCTGAGGAGGTCAGACTGTTTAAGTTTAAATCTAGAACATAACAAACCATCTTGTTAACATTCCATTTGGATTTGGCCACTTGATCTAAGTCATTTTTGCACCCTATCATTTTTTATGACAATGATTTAGTTAGTATTTGAAGTTTTATTTGAGCCAATCAACTTTGGCAATTTTCTAGTCTGTATAACTGGAGGGATCTGGTTGATGCTCTTTTTTGTTAGTGGGCATCCATCTCTGCACATTTTCTACTCATTTAGTCATTGGCACAGTCCCTTTTCTATATCTATAAATAACTCATATTCATAATAAAGTGATCACTTCTGTCTTCTAAGATTATTGGTCTCCTTTTGTTATATGATCAATTACCTAAAGTAAGTATAATGGCCCTTACATCTACTGCAGGGCCATTGTATACTAAAGTCGCACTTGGAAGGGCTGTTGTGAAATCCATGACTGAATGCTGTAAACATAACTTCAAAAACTCCTGTAAATATTCGGCTTTTGTGCACATGGTAAAGTAGGGTCTATTTGAGTGTCTTTTTATTGGGTTCATATGTTCTGATTACCACAGTACCTGCTTTGCATTCCTTTTGTAGAGTTTACAGGCAACTTTTATTGTAATTCTGATCAAATATTACTTTGAGATTTACTAAAAAAGTTTTGATTACAGATTCTGAAGCCTCAACTTGAGCCCTTGACAGATCATCAACTATTAAATGTGACCACTCTTAGACAATCATGTCAGCAAGCAGAAGATGCTCTTTCACAGGGTATGGAAAAACTCCAGCAAACTCTAGCTGAGACTGTGGCAGCTGGTCGATTGGGTGAAGCAAGTCAAATGCCACAGACTGATACTGCAATGGAGAAGTTGGAAGGTTTGGTCCGCTTTGTGCAGCAGGTAATACAGGGATCATTTCTGCTTTGCTAATTGTTCTTTTCTCTGAATTCTGTAATCTTTTGGCTGCATTCATCTCTTTCCTATCAAATTGAATTTTCAGCACTATCAAATTGAATTTTCAGCCCATTTGGAGCTAAAATAGTTTTTTGAGTATCAGTTTATTTGGGTGGTATGAACTGAGAGCTACAATGTTCTTGTCATTTAAACAATTGTATGTCCATAACTATGATTAGTATTTTATTATTCTCAACCATTTTAAAATTACAGGTTAAGTAAGAAAAAATGTTTGAAAGTTCAAAATAGTTCATTACACAACATCAAATGTAATGTTGGTGATCTTAACATCATGCTAACCTGTCTCTTGAACATGCACATCAAGGGTATGTGTAAAACATTTCTTGTTCTATTCTCTTAACGCTCGGTTCTCATTTGTAATTATGTTACAGTTGCATTTTTAATGTTCTTTCAGATAGTTAAATTTTATGAAAAGAATTTGAACTTAATTGTACTTCTTTCCGTGCTACTTTCTATCTGTTGTAGTTTTCTTGTTTTGAGGAGTTTCTAAAGCCAAAGTGAAACAGGATTAGCTCTTTTGCATTAGAATAGGCTTTTCTTGCAGATATTTTCTTTACATGAGGACCTTTTGTCCTTATAATATATTTCCCACTCTTCCTCTCTCTTGCTAACATCTCTTTTGTCACAAAAGGATTTCTATAATTATGTTTACTAATTATATGTACTCTTGCAGTTTATATATATATATATATATATAGGGTGGGGGTATATGTACTCTTGCAGGTATCTATGTTAACCAGATGTGAGCTTTTTTTTTTTCCCCCTTAAACAGGCTGATCATCTTCGCCAGATAGCTCTGCAACAAATGTTGTTTATCTTAACAACACGTCAGGCGGCTCGAGGTCTGCTTGCCTTGGGGGAGTACTTCCAAAGATTACGAGCTTTGAGTTCACTTTGGGTGATCCGGCCTCGTGAGCCTGCTTAGTCTTGTATTAGAAGGATCATAGAAAGTGAGAAATCTTGTGGAGATTGTTATCAACAGAGCCATTCACTGGCAACCGAAGCTGTGTGCCTATTGACAGTGATGTTATAAACTCATATAGACATAATTCGAGCTGCTGACATTTTTCAAGCAGCATTCCAGAGTTAGAAGTTGTAAATGTAAGTAGACATTTTATCGAAAGAGCAAGTTGGTAGTTAAATCAATTTTCAATGCATGTTGAACTTCATTTTGTCTTCAAAAGAATATATTTTTGTTTTGAGTCTGCAACTGAGATGTTGTGGATTGTCGGTGCCGATTGTCATGTAAATTTTTGCAGAACGGTCATTTGTGTATTTTGAATATCTCTTGTAAATAACATAGTGCTGTTGATTGTTTGAAATACATATGCAGTTCTTGATGTACCAACATAGATTGAAAGCTGAAAGCAGCTCAAGTTGTTCCAGCAGAATAGGTTAACATAAATGTATCCATATAGCAATAGTTGAGTTGATGGTTGAAAGATTCTTAGAATTTAGTCAGACAATTTAATTTCATTATATTGACAGTTTTAAAGAAACTGTTATTCAAAAGAGAATTAAAAATGTGCTTGTGGAAAAGCCTTTCCCACATAAGGAGCTGCCCGTGCATACATTTCAATTTCAATTTTGTAATTCTAACCTAATTTCAATTTTATCCAATTCTTATATGCATACATTTAATTAATGATTTATTTTCATATTTAGCATACATTTCAATTTCATTTAATTTGATTCTCCTTCAAACATATTTTGAAAGTTATGAAACCAAATCAAACTCCTCCAAAGATTATAAGTATTTCACAAATGGAGCCATCACCTTTATTCCACAACTTAAACAAGTGAGTTTTTGGATGAGCATGTGTGCTAAAGGAAGAGGGACATATCCACAGGTAAAACATATTCCTGCAAGGCTTCTTGTTTACAGGTTACAGCTGACACAAAAGGTTGTGAATCCCGTGTGAGCATAAATACTTCCTTGCATTTGACAGTAGAATACATTTTCTCCTTATTATTGCCGTCTATTATTCATAGATTCATAGCCTTGAAAGGATCAGGAATCCAAGGTGATGATAGCAACAGAAAACTTACAAGCTACCCTTGGAAGTTGGAAGAACTATTCCGAATGCGCTCATAACTTCAGGAACTTCTTGCTACCAGTGAAACTAACATATTTGACATGAGGTATTAGACGCCAAAAGGTTGGAGCCTTACACATTCATCTTACCTATCAAACAGATTTGATCCTCATAGCTTTGACATGGAATAGTTCAAAGCATCCACAAGAAAATCTGCACATACCAAAAAATAACAATTGATTGTAGATTCTGCTATTGAAGGACTTAAAGAAACAAAAATCTATAATAATCAGCATCTTAGCAAGCTGATACATATGCTTGCATGAGTATGCCAATTCTTTCAAAATCTCTTTTGAAAGGAAATCACATTTTCAGCTTGTCTAAATTAAGCTTTATTTTATCAAAATGCTGTAGGAGAGAAAGTGTACCTGCATCATCTTTGGTAAAACACATTGGTGGTTTTATTCGAAAAACATTTCCATTTAGTCCACCTTTTCCAACTAGAACACCGAGCTCTGCGATTTGAAGATAATTAAAGACAAACATCCATACAGAATTAAGAAAAAACCATTCTACATAAGCAACGCTTGATAGTTAATACCTCTAAGTTTCTCAAACAGAACCCCAGTTTCTGCCTTAGCTGGTGTCTTCAATTTCCTGTCAGTCACAAGTTCTATCCCCACCATTAAACCCCGCCCTCTTATGTCTCCGATGACTGAAAGAATATTACAGAAGTACGAAAATTGTTTAAAACACCATCACTTTAGAGCATACTATTTTGCATTAGAAAAGAAGTAATAATTTAGAATTTACAAATTATCAGATTTAAGGTCAACGAGAAATAGACTTCCATTTGTTTTCATGGTATTTAAGTCCGCATAGGACTGTTTAGAAAATAGTAAGGGTGAAATTGACTTATTCTACATGAGGTTTTCTTTATTTGAAAGAGGCAAGCCATGTTCATGGTCTTCAAAACCACCTCACAAAGGTGCATGCAGGTCCAAAATGTCACGGATTGCAGCCTTATCTGCACAATTACAGAAACAGATACAAGAGCCCAAAACACAACTACTGAACTAATTGGGATAATTTCACTCAAGTAATTCATATAAAAAAGGGGTTCTAAATGCTAAATCTAGAGATTTACCTATGTTCAAAATCTAATATTTAGCTCACCTGATTTAAATATTGCAAACAATTTAGGGCGTGCAAGATCATAGAATATGGATGGTTTAGCCAACAGATATTCAATTACAAGCAGACATCTTTTTCTTCCTTTTCTTCCTTGTAGAACAAGCAGATGTCATAAGAAAATGAAAATGAGAAACAAATTGTTTAATTGAGATTTCAAGTTTAACAGAAATTACTATCATGTCTTTGCTGAAGATCTCTCAAGCGGCTAATCAAGTGGGAACCAATGTTGGCACAATGTTCTTGACGTTTTTCTTTGTCAATAACTCTCAGCACTGCATGCCCCCCAGCAGAACAGACAGGATTCCCACCAAAGGTATTAAATTGAATTTTCTGAGCCATAACATTTGCTATTTCCGGTGTTGTCACCACTGCTCCCAGTGGTAAACCATTGCCAATACCCTAGAAATCATATATTTGGAATGTTACAGGGTAAAGTTCACAAGACATTCATATGTCTAATATTTAAAGCATTATTATGGTGACAAGGACATGCAAAATTGAAATTTAATCATGCAATTCATCAAGTTACAGGACTGGGAACAGAACTAAAAGGGATAATAAAGACCTTGGCCATGGTAACTATGTCAGGAATAACTCCTTGTGTCTCAAAACCCCAATAATGGCTTCCAGTGCGACCAAATCCAGTTTGAACTTCATCAGCAATGCAGACACCACCAGCCTTGCGTACAATGTCATAAACCATTTTCAGGTATCCAGGGGCCAATTCAACTGCTCCTCCAACTCCCTACATTAACAAGCAAAAAAAGAAAAGTTTCAAAATCTCTCACTCACAGTTGTGATGTTCACAATTGAAAAGGAAACTACCAACCTGAATTGTTTCAGCTATAAATCCAGCAACTTTTCCTGAAGTACCATATTCAATGTGATCTTGCACATCTTTGGCATATCCTGTGGGATCAGAGCCAAAGATGCCTCGATATGGATCCGGGTTAACAACATGATGAATTTCGCCCTGCAGCATGCGATGGTTAGATCATACAGAAACATGCGGCAGAATGGTGTAAAGCTACAGCACATAAACAAACCTGTGGTATAGGGTATTTCCATGTGTTTAAAGCAGTTAGGCCAATTGTATTAGAACTTCCACCATGATATGCATTCCTCAAAGAAATCATTTCAAGATTACCACTGTACAGTCTGGCCATCAGCATTGCTAATTCATTTGCTTCTGACCCAGAATTTACAAAATATACAACCTGCATCTCAAAAACAAAAACAAATATAAGAATCCCATAGGAGTCATCACAATAAATATCCCAACTTCAGACCTTCATGATCATCTAATTAGTTTAAGCTGCAACCCATTATTCACAATTAGAAAAGATTACATGTACAAATTATTATAACTTATTAACCCAAACCCAATTCAGATATCGTTATGCAACTATCATAAATTAAAAGAAAAAAGGATTAATGAAAAAATTCGACAATAAAATAAAGGTGATGATTATTATTATTATTTTTTTTAAAGAAAAAAACCTTAAGATTTCCAGGCATCTTGGCAGCTAAAGCCTCAGCAAAATCAGAAATAGCATGATGCAAATAAATAGTAGTAGCATGCTGAAGAAGCTTGCTTTGATCCATAATAGCATTCAAAACGTCAGGATGGCAGTGGCCACATGAGACTGTGACGATTCCAGCAAATGCATCCAAATATCTCTTCCCACTCTCATCAAACAAGTATTGCATCTTTCCTTCAACAATATTCAACTGCACAAACGTCACAAGATCAAATAAAAACCTTTATTTTTTTTTAAAGAAACTTTAATATATATAGAAAAAAAAACTGACAGGTTTTTGGTAGTAGTAGAAGAGAGAGGGACCGAGAAACTTCTTTCGTTTTTGGAGAATCTCATCGGCAGACGGGCCTTTGTATGGTTTGGGTTCATAATTAAAAGGCGGGAGCTGTGGGGCAGGAGGAAGATCGGCTGGAGCAGAGGCAGCAGAAGGAGTGCTAGAGAAAGAAGAAGAAGAAGAAGAAAAGGGAAGGATCGAAGTGGGTTTTGGTTTCTGTATGATTCTCTTCAAGATTTGAAACTGCAACGCCATTTTTGTGGGAGATTGTTGAAGGTGAGAGTGAGCAAACAAAAGATAGAAGAATGATTTGATTACTATAAAGAAATAAATAATGCTTCTGAGTTGGCGGATGTTTTGATGTCAGCTGAGGTCTACATTTTATATGTATATATATAATTCATTAAGGTTATCCTTTTGATTTGATGAGGTAAGTTCTGACTCAGACCAAAATCATAGGTGTCCACATCTTAAATTTAACATAAATAAATAAATAAATAAACAAAAAAAGGCGCACGTGAATTTTGTCACTTATTACAAATCATTTTCTGATTTTAGCATATATATATTTTTTATTTTTTTAATATAAATAAATCAATGATGTGCGGATTCATTACAAAGGAAAAAGGCATTATGATATCTTTACATTTTTTTTTTATATTTCACCTTTACATTTTGTTTTATCACATTGAATCTCTGCATTTTTAATTTTCAACACACATTTTTATCATATTACATTTTTGTTTTATCAATTATTTGGAAGATAAGTTAGTGGCAGGACAGGCAGTGCTCTCTCTGTCTGGGGTTAAGCTTCCATAACTTCAGATATGTTGATCCTCTCTTGGAATTGCCAAGGCCTAGGTAAGAGTCTAACTGTGCAAGCTCTCCCTCGGATAACTACCAAATTCATGCCGCAACTAGTTTTCTTCATGGGGACCAAACAATCGAAAGCTTATTTGGAATGACTCAAGTTGAAATTTTCTTATAGTCAAGGTACGTATATGTTGATCCTTTGGCAAACTCTGATGGCTTATGCCTTTGGTGGAATGATGAATGAGAGGTCAAAATTCAAGGCATGTCCCCGTCACTCTATACATGCATTAATTACTAGAGAGGAACAATGTCACTTCACTGGAATTTATCGTGATCCGAAAAGAGAACTAAGAGCAAAGGTCTGGGACTGCATTCATAGGTTGGATCTTAAGGCAAGCATTCCTTGGTTGCTAATACGTGATTTCAACGCTTGTCCATACAATCATGAAAAAAGGGGGTGTTTTCTTATCTCCGATTCTCTTGAAACACTTCAAAGATCTAATTGATGATTGTGAGCTACTGGATCTTGGGTTTAAAGGTGGTCCGTTTACTTGACACAACAAGCAAGTTGGGGAGCAAAACGCTCAGGCGAGATTGGATCGTGGCCTATGCAACGTGGAGTGGAGGTTATTATTTGAATTTGCTCAAATCTCACATGAATCATATCTTGGTTCAGATCATCGGCCTTTACTTCTTGGCCTATTTGCTAGATCGAAGATAAACTATAAGAAGTTTAAATATGAAGAAGCTAAATGGGACTTGGAGCAGGGTTGGAAGGAAGTAATCAAAGCCAGTTGGGAAGCCAACTTGAGTCCGTCTACGAATATCTCCACTCTAGAATTAAAGCTTAAGAGGCTAAGGTCTGTTTTGAGCAAGTGGGCTCGTGAAAAAGGAGGCAATCGTCAACTCAAGCTTGAGTCTCTTAAAAAATAACTGGAATCGTTAATGTTTGTTGATTTCAATGAAGTCATAAGGAAGAAGAGTGTTGGCTAAGGGCAGAGATAAAGAAACTAAACGACCAAGAGGAAATTAATTGGCTACAAAGAGCCCATGTGAAGTGGCTGAAAGAAAGAGATAGAAACACTGGGTACTTCCACCTCACTGATATTCAAAGGCAGTAACTCAACCAGATAAAAAAAATCCTCACACCAAACGGCAGATAGGTTGCTACTAATGATCAAATCATGGCTGCTGCCACCTTTTACTTTTAAAGAGTTTATGGTTATGTTTAACCCCAATCCCTCACTTGGTAACTAGCAAAATGAACTCTGCCTTAGTGAAAGAATTGAACAGAGAAGAGGTGAAAGAAGTTTTTTTCTCCATAGGGAAGTTCAAATCATCTGGTCCAGACGGCTTTCCAAGTGCTTTCTTTCAAAGTCATTGGGACTCTGTGGGTAATAATGTTGTAAACCTTGTTAGGAGCTTTCTTGTCTCCTAAAAAATGCCTTCTAAACTCAACTCTACTTCCATAGCTTTAGTGCCTAAAACTAAAAAACCAAAATCCTTTGATGACTATAGACCAATATGCTATTGCAACTTCAGCTATAAAATTATTTCCAAAGTCCTAGCTACTCGTCTCAAGCGCTACCTCTCATTATTTCTCATAATCAATTAGCTTTTGTAAGGGGTAGGAAAGATAACATAGTTTTAAATCATGAGGTTATGCATGCCCTCAAAAATAAATTCAAACACTCAAAAGGTTATTTTGCTTTAAAGCTGGATTTTGCAAAAGCATTTAACAGTGTTCAATGGCATTATCTTTAATCAGTTTTGCAGGAATTTGGTTTTCATGAGCAATGGATCTCCTAGATAATGAAGTTCAGAACCACTGTCAAACACTCAATTTACATTAATAGTTGTTGCTCAAAGTCTTTTGTTCCTCATCAAGGTTTTTGCAAGGTGACCCACTGTCCCTATACCTGTTCATCCTTGTTGCAGAGGCACTCTCCCGTTCTTTGCTCAATTCACAGGTGCAAGGACGAATCTGAGGCATCAAGCTTGCAAGACACTATCCTGAATTTACTCATTCTCTTTTTGCTGATGATTCTATCATCTTTGGAGAGGCATCATTTGAATAGACAAGCATTATATAAAGCATTGTCTACGGTTTTCTTGATGAGTTAAGTTTGAAGCTTAACTTGTTTAAGTCTGAATTGTTCTTTAGTCGGAATGTTCATGTTGATATTAAAAGCAACATTTTCCAGCTTCTTCATATAGCTGAATCTAAATATGCCACTAAGTAACTTGGTCTTCCATTGGATTGGGTAAAATATAGGAAATAACTTTGCAGTTATCTTTTAGACAAAGTTAGAAATAAAATTCAATCTTGGAAGTATAAATTTCTCTCCCAAGATAGGAGAGAAATTTTGATAAAAGCAGTCATTCAACCGTTTCCTGCATAAATCATGTCTCTCTTCAAGCTTCTTATGTGTGTTGTTCATGAAATTGAGAGGCTCATTCAAAACTTTTAGTGGTCTCAAAGTCTGGATGATCATAAACTGCACTAGGTAAGATGGTCTAAATTGACTAAAGCTAAAATGAATGGCGGATTGGGTTTCAGGAAGTTGCAACTTTTTAACAAAGCTCTTCTTAGCAAACTTGGCTGGTGGTTAGTTTAAACTCTTGATGCTCTATGTGCTAAAGTTCTAAAAGGAACTATTACTTATTTATAGACTTTTTTTAATGTTAAGCAAGGCTCTAGGCCTTCTTGCCTGTGGTGTAGTGTGTTATATGGTAGGGAAGCTCTCACTAAAGGTTGTAAATAGAATGTGCACTCAGGAGCTCACATTAATTTGTGGAGTGATCCACGGATTCCGCTATTGCCGGGATTCAAAATCCTCTCTCATAAACCTACCAACTGTAATACATTCTTAGTCTGAGATCTCATTAATTGGTAGTGCCTCCAATGGAACTTAGATATCATAAACAGTCTCTTAACAGTGGATGAACGTAGAGCTATAATGTGCATACCTATTCAACAAGGTTCTCATGAGGCTCAGGATAAGTTGGTCTGGCACTTTGAAAAGTCTGGTTGTTATTCTATCAAATCAGTTTACAACTTGCTGAAGCAGACTTAAAGTTTAGATAGTCGAGCCTCCACTGCTTTAGATCTAAATAGAATGAACAATAAATGGTAGAACTCAATTTGGTCTCTCAACGTTCCACCAAATATTTAAAAAATTATGTGGAGATGTATGAAGAATGCTCAGGCTACCGCTGAAGGTTTGTTAGCTAGAGGTTGCCAGATCGACCCAATCTGTCAAAGATGTTTGCTTTGCCCTAAATCTTTAGAGCATTTACTATTTTTTGTGAATTATCAAAGCAAGTTTGGTTTGCTAGCTCTGTGGGCTATATGCCTAACAATATCTATTTTAGCTCCTTTGAAAATTGGTGGATTAACATTGTTGAAATGATGCAGAATAATGATAGACTAGAGATGTTGAATCTTGTTGCTGGTATATGCTAGCACGTTTGAAAATCTTGGAACAACTTAGTCTTCAACAAAAAGCTTCTTCAACCTTTGCAAATAGTTGACAACATTAGGCGATAGTGGATATCCTTGCAAAATTTGGTTCAAAAGCCACACAAACCAGAGTTCTACATTAGCATAGTGGAAGATGGGAAGCTCCAACTGAAGGGCTTTGGAAAATTAATTGTGATGCCTTGTTCAATTCTCATAAAATAAAAACCTTTGTAGGCTCGCTTACGTTTGTAGAGACCACTGCGGCCAGGTTAAGCACTTATTTACTGTAATTGGTCAGTCTCTTTGCTCTTCAAGCCGAGGCTATGGCTATTCGGGAAGCAATTCACTTTTGTCTCAACCTTCCTCATCAGCAATTCACCATCAAATTCGATAGTCTAATGGCTATTCAAGCTATTCAACAACCACAAGACTCTTCTCCATGGGAAATTGCTGCCATAGTGGAAGATATGAAGAACTCTGGAACAGTTCTATAAATTTCCAATTCAGGTTTATTCCTTGGGTTGCTAATACTGTAGCAGACTGGTTATCTAAATGTAATGGAAGTCTGATCATGTTGGATTACGGTTCTAATGTTCATCCTCAATTGCAGCTGTTGTTACATAATGACTTGGAATGTATCTTTTTTTCTAGTTCTTAATATATCTTTTGTTAGTTCAAAAAAAAAAAATGTATATATATATTAATAGAGCTACGAGCATCTCCACATTAGCAATCTACATCATTATAAGAGATGAATAGATGACAAATCATTAATCCACCTTAGACTATTGAAATTACCTTCATAGTTTGGAATAAATCTACAGTAAAAATAGAAGGAAAACTTTTTTGGACAAAAAAATGACATACTTCTTTTATTTAATAATAAAAAATAATTTTATGACTTATTTAAATGATTTAATTTCAACCAAATAAATTTGAATTTTCATCAAAAAATTTTTAAATGAATTATATTAACTAAAATTTTCAATTAAACTTAATTCTCAACAATTTCAATTTGTTAGAACTCTAAAATTTTAACAAAATAACTAAAATGAATTATAGATTCATATTATTATGATGGAAAACATATTTTATAGAGGCAATTAAAAAATAATTCATAATTTATTTTATTTCAATTGTACTTTTACAAATTAAAAATTAACTTTAAAAAAATTAATTTATTTTATTTTATAAGTCAAAATTTATATTTTGCACAATAGTTAAATAACAAATAACAATAACTTTTATAGAGTTTTATTTATTTGTTTATTGGCATTCCAATCCAATGATTTTTTTGTTTACCATACCTTCAAGAAAAAAACATTGATTTCATCATTAAAAGATAACATTACTCAAATAATTTTTTTTAATTTTTTTTATTTTAATTTGACCTTTATAGAACCAATATAGTTGTAATCTTAATAATTTTTTTTTGTGATTTGGATAGAGCAAGTACGTGCACTTATTAATTTTCTCATTCTATACTATATATAAAAGTATGAATAGAGAAAAAATATTTTTAGACGAAAAAGTACATGTATCTTTTATATATTAACAAAATAATATAGTTTTAATTAGTAAAGATAATTTTAGTTTATATTTTAAAATTTAAACTTTAAACTTCTTCTACGTGTAAAGTAAGATATATAGATTTCAACAATAAAATAAAATAATTTTTTACTATTATCATCAAATTTAATTAAAATACATAAATAATTGAATAAGTATAAGGTTAATATATAAATAAATTTAAAAAAGTTTTTGTTTATAATGCACTCCATATTATATATAAATGATTTGTATATAACTGATTTTAAAGTCTCAGCCGCCGCTAGACTTACCTGCCGGCCACGCAAACACCTCTCCGGTGAATGTTGATGATTATTTCGGCCATGTAGAGCTTTCAAACGTACTGCAAGCACTTTTCTGCCTGTTCTTCCTACTGCTATTGCTGAACTGAAATCTTATGCTGCTACTCTTAATAGATCTCTTAATTTTGATCGTCATCCTGAGATGGAATTCCTAGTTCCAAAAGCTGGTTTTAATCATGCGGTTAAAATAAATCATGATATCTATTGTAAACGTTTGGCTATGTGTCAACATAGCTTGATTGTAAGAGTTATTTTGAATAAGAGAGATACCCCTTCGACATTGCCTAAGCTCAAAGAAAGATTATCTAGTATTTGGAGTCTTAAATCTCATTGGAGATTAATTTCTCTTGGTCGAGATTTTTTTCACATCTTACTATTGTCTGCTCAAGGCAAAGACCTAGTTTGGGGTCGAGGCTCCCTAATCCTTAAACCAGGAATTCTGCGATTGCAACATTGGTCACTGGGATTTGAACCATTTAAGGAGAAAACATTGACCACCCAAATCTAGATGCTGTTTTATAGGTTACCATGGGAGCTATGAGACCCTCAACTCATAATTGATATTGCAAAAAATATAGGTATTCCATTGAAAATCGAATGAGCAACCCTGGAAGGTGACTTTGGGCACTTCGCTCGAGTCCTTATTGATGTGGATTTGTCTACTTTGTTGAAGTACAGTTTGGTTCTTGATTGTGAAGGATCTCTTTTTGATGTTGAGGTTTCTTATGAAAACCTTCCCATGTATTGCATTACATGCCATTTAATTGGTCATGAGAGTCCATCTTGCCTATTAAATAATCCTAAATTTATAGATGGTCAGAACAAAACGGATAAAGAGGACCTGTTGCCTCGTCAATCGCGTGGTCGTTCTCGGGTTCGTAAAATTTGGAGACAGAAAGACATGGCTGACCCTTTTATTCCCTTGAAAAAATCAATCCACCGTATTCAGCAAGATATTACTTTGGTAACAAAGCCACCTGATGACGCCTTGCCAAAAGCTCCACCTGATGACACTTTGAATGCATTTCAAGTGGACATAAATGTAAATGCTGATCATGGGACTTATTTAGTGTCTCCTCCACCCCAAACCATTCCAGGCCCCCTGAAGGTTATTGATACCTCTCATAATTTAGATGTGGAAGGTTCAGTCACTTCTCCTCAGGCTAAAATTGTCCCTCCTTCTTTTGCTAGTATTCTGGCAATAGAGGAACATGAACTTGTTGTTAGGAAATCTTGGATTGAGCAAGATGAGGAAGCTTGGCAAAAAGTTTCTTATAAGAAGAAATCTAAGAAGCAATCTTCACGGGTTACTCTAATTAGATTAAGGCTTGTGACTCGGGTTGTTTCTAAGTCCTTTCAATGAAGCTCTTATTTTGGAATTGTAGAGGATCGGAGAATGAGGTAACCCAACATTCTCTCTTCAATATTTTCAAGTCTCATAATCCCTATTTTATCTACATTTCAGAACCCAAGGTACATTTTGAATCTATTAGTCAATCTTTTTGGCGAAGCATGAATATGTCTTTAGTGGCTTGGAATGATCTTGCTCTTCCCTCTTTATGGTTTTTGGCCTCTATTTCTTTTGGGGCTGGTCATGTTTTTCTGGTTGCTAGTTCAGATCAGCATGTTACGGTACAATTCACTTTTTCCTCCTTGATGGTTTCAGTTTCTTTTATTTATGCATATATTTTATCTTCCAGTCGTTGATTGTTATGGTCTAAATTGCATCATATTTCTTTTTTAAATCTCACTAATTCATTTGTCATTGGAGACTTCAATGCCTGTTTTAGTGCACATGAAAAGACAGGACACCCTCCTTCTCATTGTTCTTGCTATGAGTTTCTTAATGCTATGAATAATTACGGATTGACATGCTTAGATACAAAAGGTCTTAAATTTACTTGGACTAATAACAGAAGGGGCTCAAGTCGTGTTGACGTTAGGCTTGATTGGGCATTTTGTAATTCTACTTCTCTTGAGAATTGGCATTTCATCGAGTGTCATGCTCTTGCGAGACATCAATCAGACCATAATCCTCTTCTTTTATGTTACAATCATGTTGCATCTCTACACCACCTTCCTTTCAATTTTCTTTCAATGTGGTTGACGCATGATAATTTCACCCCGGCTGTGACTAATTTTTGGGATTCTCTTTGCATCTCAGGCCATCCTATGTTTGTTCTTCAACAAAAATTGAAATTACTTCGGGGTTATCTTCGATTTTAGAATAAGGAAGTATTTGGGAATGTCGAGCTGGCCATTTTCAATGCTAAGTAATATTTGCTTTCGGTGCAAAAAGATATTGAGTCCTATGGGTTTTCGGATACCCTCCACTTCGGAAATTGATTGCTCATCAAACACTTTCCTCTCACTTAAAAAATCAAGAATTGCTTTTAAAGAAGAAGAATTGAATTTGTTGGTTGATTGATGGTGACAAAAACTCCAAATTTTATCATAATTATCTTCTTCGTTGTCGGCCTCAAATGGGCATTCATGGGTTAATGATTAATAATATTTTTGTTATTGATGCCTTGGTTATTGAGCAACATGTTGTCAGCTATTTTGCTAATCTTTTTGCTTCTCAGTTTCATTCTGTTGATCTTTCAGATGTAGGTATAGTGATTCCTTAGCTGGTTTCTGAGGCCAATAATCTCATGCTCTGTCAAGTGCCTTCTTTCGATAGTATTCATCAGGTGGTCTTTCATATGGATCTGAATAGTTCCCTTGGGCTTGATGAATTTAATGGCAATTTCTTTAAAAATTGTTGGCATGTGGTGGGTAACGATGTGTGTGCTGCAGTGCAACATTTTTTCCATTCTGGGAAATTAATTGGCGACATGAATGCTAATATTATGGTTTTAATTCCTAAAACAAAAGAGGTTTTCTATGTTGACAATTTTCATCCTATAGTTCTTAGTAATTTTATTTATAAAATTATTACTAAGATTCTTGCTGACAGGTTGTCTTTAATTGCTATGTGCATTATTGCTCCATCTCAGTTTGACTTTATTAAAGATAGACATATTGAGACTTGTACTGCGAGAGCCTTTGAAAATATTAATCTTTTGGATACCAGACGCTTTAGGGGAAATATGGCTCTTAAGATTGATATGAGGAAAGCGTTTGATTCTATGGAATGGCCATTTATGTTAGCTGTGCTTCATTGTTTTGGGTTTTTAGATAAATTTTGTTCTTGGATTTTGGCTATCCTTTATTCTGCTAGGATTTTGATTTTAGTGAATGGTAAATTATCAGGCTATTTTTCTTACTCTAGAGGAGTGAGACAACGAGATCCTTTATCTCTTCTTCTTTTTTGTCTTGGAGAGGATTATCTGAATAGGAAGATCTTGCAAATGGTGAATAATAATTCTCTTGTTCCTATGTATGGTGGTAGTAGAGTGCAGTGTCCTTTATGTTTGCTCTATGTTGACGACATTCTCCTTTTTTGTAGAGCTTCAAAGTCTAATATTCAAAATTTAGCTGGTCTTTTTTAGGCTTATGGCGAGATTTCAGGCCAATATGTAAATTGGCACAAATATGATATTTATTTTGGCAAACATGTGTCCTCTTATTGTATGTCTATGCTTTCCTCCATGCTGGGCATGAAGTGTGGGCAACTCCCTTTCAAATACCTTGGTGTCCAGCTTTTGAAAGGTGCCCCTAGGAGAAGATGGCTTTAACCTTTGCTGGCAAAGTTCTTTCAAAATTTGATAATTGGAAAGGAAAAACTCTTTCTATGGCTGGTCGTGTGGCTCTTGTCAACTCAGTTATCTATGGTTCATTTATTCATTCTTTTATGATTTATAAATGGCCCATGGCTCTTCTTCATTTCATGGAGAAGATGAAAAGAAATTTTGTTTGAATGGGTTCTACTAGTGCTAAGAAGCTTATCTCAGTGAAATGGGATGACTGTTGTTGCCCCAAAGAAAAAAGTGGGCTAGGCCTTAAACCGCTTCATTGCCTAAACGCTGCTATGCTATGTAAACTAGCATGGAATGTCCATTCCGATCATGGGTTTGTTTATTCATTTCATCGATCTTTATTTTTTATGGCTACCAATACAACTCACCCCTCTCATATTTTCTCATCCATTTGGTGCTCAATTAGATTGTGTTATTTTGATCTTCAGCAAACTTGTCAGTGGGTTATTGGAAGTACCTCTCGCTTTCATTTTTGGAATGATAATTGGTTAGGCTATGTTATTGTAGATCGTGTTGATATCCCTCTCTGGTTGCACCCTCATCTTCAGGCCAAAATTTTAGATGTCTATGTCAATGGAAGTTGGAACCTCTCTCATAATTTTAGAGCTTCTTATCCACAGGTTTGTGATGATATTCTGCATATCACTCATTTTTCTTCTCCTGAGGATTATTTTGTTTACAAGGGTTCATTGGATGGTTTTCTTTCCTTTAAGGAGGCTTATAACCTTTATTTTTCATCTTCTCCTAGAGTTTCTTAGGGAAAGGAGGTATGGAGACATTACTTACCTCCTTCCTGATCATTTACTCTGTGGCGAGCTCTTTTTAACAAGCTTCCCATTGACCATAATTTACGTAATAAAGGGATCTCTTTGGTCTCTTATTGATTTTTTTGTGCTAATAATGAGGAAAACTTAGATCATTTATTTTCTCAATGCTCTTATACTGCCACCTTTTGGTCATCATTGTTTAGCTTGTTTAATGTTCAACTAGATATTTTGTAAGGTTTTCAGCATTTATTTAATACTATTTGGAGGACTCGCTTTATGTCTCAATTAGAAGTTCTTTGGCGAGTAGGAGTTATCACTTCCTTTTGGTTTATTTGGCAAACTCAAAATCGCATCACGTTTCATGAGGATTTTTCTCCTACTTCTTCTGCTACCCGTTGTATCTGTAGAGCGGTTAAGGATGCAGAAGTTTTTTGTTCTGGCCATATATCAGCTGCTCTTTTTGATTTACTTATTCTTTGTAGATTTTGCATTGCTGCTATTCCCAGACCTACTCTAGTTATTTTTTTAGTTCGTTGGCTTCCTCCTCCTTGAGGGTTGTTGAAGATCAATTTAGACAGAGCGGATTATGGTTATCCTGGCAATTCTATTGCAGGTGGTATTATTAAAGATTGTTATGGTCATTCTTTATTGTCTTTTGCTGTCCCTTTGGGTGTTTGTTATGCTTTTGAAGTGGAAATTCTAACTGTTGTGTTTATTATTAAGAATCTTGCTGCTCTTCCTTTGCTTCCAGTTTGGATTGAGGGTAATTCCATGCTTGTTGTCAACCTGACAAAACATCATTCCTCTGCTGTCCCATGGTTTGCCCCCCATGAATGGGAAGCTTGTCTTTCATTGCTTCGCTCTAAGAAGGTTTATGTTTCTCACATCTTCCGTGAGGGTAATCAAGTTGTCGATCATCTTGCTTCTATCGGCTTTTCGGTGACTTAATTCACTAGATGGCCTACCTATCCTACTAATTGCCATTCCCTTATGTTTAACGATGCTATGGGCTTTTTTAATTTTTGTTTTGCTTAGCTTGGTGTTTCTTAGGTCCATCGGACCCTGTTTTGGATTGTCATGTATTATCTTTATTTTTCTTTTAATAATATTTTGAGGGGGGAGTGCAACACATGAAGTAGATGACCTTTGGGTGCTAGCCTAGCTAGGATTCTTTGGTTCATCATCTGATGCTTTTTCTCCCTTCCATTTTTATAAAAAGAAAAACACATATGAAAATAATTTATGAATATTTTGTAAAAAATTCACATATATACTATGTATTTTTTTATAAATATATTTATACTATCTATACAAAGATAAATAGTGGTAAAATTTTCTTTTTTGAAAACAATATGTATTTTAATATTGATAAAAATAAGGGTAAATTATGATTACCCCCTGAGGTTTGGCCAACTTAACTACTTCGTCCATGCATTTATTAAAGTCAATTAAATACCCCCTGACATTTGATACCGTAAACTATTTACCCCCTCCGTTACATTTCTTCATTAAACTCCATTAAATACATATGAAATGACTATTATGCCCCTTACTTAAAATAAAGAGAAAAAATCTAAACGGTAGTAGTAATTTACCCTTTATTTTATCAATAAAAATTAATTATAAAATTTTTAATAATTAATAAATTTTTTTATACAC
>CATIWM010182293.1:0-23523 GCA_949671775.1 Mallotus repandus
GAATGGATTGATACTTGATAATATTACATGCTTGAGAGTGTTATTTTTCATAGAATATTATGTTATTATTTACTGAGTTGCAGGCTCACTCCTCTACATTATTTTTCAGGACTAGAAGAACTGTAGTCTGTCTTGAAGGAACAATTGCATCAATTGCACTAGAATTGTGTCAGGTGGGTCAGCAGGAGGTCATCCTCAATTTTTCTTGAGCGTCTTATGCTTAGTAAACTTTCACATCTTGTATTAAGGCTAGAGCATTGTATATGTATAATATAAAGAAAGATGTGAATTGCTTGAAGCTGTGTGATATGTGTTACATATGCAAAATTGTGAGTTAAAAATTTGACATAAATAATTATGTTATGTGTTAGTCACATGCATACAATGTATGCTTGACATCCTTAACATGTGTCACATTATATTTGACTTTTTATATTTTTATACTTTTGTTTATTTTCAATATTGATCTCTTATGTGTCCCCCATGAGTAGTTTAAGTGGTAAAAAGGTGTGAACACCCTATTGAGGAGACCAGGGATCGAACATCCCACCCCCTACTTCTCCCCTTGTGGTGTTGGAATTAAAATACCTGATCTAGCTGTTAAAAAAAAAAATTGATCTCTTATGTTTTTATTTTCATATAGATTAAGTCCTTAAGCAGATAGATTTTATACATGTGTTAGCGCAATAAATTTTTTTTATTAATTTTTATAGTTTTTAATTTTTAATCAATGTACTTTTCATTGTAATCAATTAAGTTTTTAATTTCCTTAAAAATAAAAGCACTAAGACATTTTCCGTCCAAAAATTATTTGAAGATATATATATAACAAAATTTTAATGATTAACAATAATGTATAATTAGTTGTTAAAAAAAACAATAATGTGTAATTAAAAATTTAAGAAAAACATGTATAATATAAAATACAATTAGTATTTTTCAATTATAGTTATTTATGTTTTATGTATAAAAATTCATATTTTAATTAATGAGATATTAATTTTTTTATTACTTGATATTTTATTATAAATAGTTGTTTATTCAATTAAATTAAAATCAAAGATTTCTTTACTAGTAAATACTGATTTTGAATCAAAATAATAAAAATAATATTTTTCACTATAATCATTACCTAAGCGATTCATTAAAAAGAATAGCGGGTTAAATAGCATTAAAATAAAAATGTAGGTTTCATCTTGAATGAAAATTAAAAGTACAAGGTTTGGTCTGGGAATAAATAAAAGCATAAGGAGCGGGGTGTGCATTTTTATTTTTCTTTTTTAATTAATAGATAGAGATATAATTAAACTGAGCTGAACTGAGATTTAGCTAGTTTGAACGTGGTTCGTTTATAATAAAAATTATAATTTTATTTTGATAATATATTTTTTACAATAAAAATTTATATATTATATATTTAAAATTAAATTATTAAATAAAAAATTACGAGTCAATCTATAAACTTTACAAATTAAATTTTATATAATTTAAATTCAACTCATTTATTAAATAAATTTTTATTCTAAATACCGAACTATTTAAAAGCAATTCAACCCGTTTAAAACCTAATCGATCTAAAATTTTAACTTTTTTTCATCAACCACCACATAGAAAAACCGGTAAACTGTGGAAGAGGAGAGGAGAGTAAATTTAGTGTTGTCCACGTGTAAAAGACACGTAGCATCTAATTGTCAATGGAGCGTGTTTCTATTGGTCGAGTGATGGCATCGCGAAGTTATATGGAAGTAGTAATCATCTGCTGCCCAAACACATTATATAATTCATGCAACACCATTATCGTGTACCCACGTGGCAAGATTGCCAAGCCATTCATGTTGACAATCAACCGTTTCAAACTTGTACGGTCAATGATAATACTAAAACCGTGTCACGTTCCCTTCGCCTAGAAGAAATTCAGTAGGCGGGCCCTCTGTCACACTATTTATCATCAATTCAGGCTCTTGAAACCATTGGAAGATTTTTTTTTTCTCTCTTTTCTTTAGGGGAGTTGTGCAAAATCTGTAAATAGGGATAGTAGCAATTTTAGTTATCAGCAATCTTCATCTATCTGTGATTTATTTTATCTTTTGATATGTGATGGAGGATGCAGGATTTCACGATGACATAGTGGAGCTTGTGAATTTCGATGACATAGGCCAACTCGACTGGGACAATCTGTTTAATGGATTGCCCGACGCTTCACTTCCTTTGACCACCGAGTCATCTTCGTCGCCGGAGAATTTTTCAACCTCTTCACCTGATTCCGTTTCTTCATGGATCGGCCAAGTCGAAAATATTTTGATGAACGACGATGACGGTTTTGTCGCCACAGAGCCATCTCAGCCAATTTCGGATGCCTTTTTGGCTGAGATCCTCGTTGACTCTCCCACTGATGTCCCCGTTCCCCTGCTTGATGCTTCCACCGACAAGGACCCGTGTGTTTCTTCTGATAATGGAAACGGTGGTGCTTCCGAAACGGAAAAAGAGGGGGAGGAGAAGATAGTTGTTGATAATTCTAAGTTAGAAAACAGTAGTGAAGATCCCGATGATCCCCTTTCTAAGAAACGGAAAAGGTATTTCTGATTTATTTAAAATTTTAGGGATTTTTATTAAAGAAACGATTTCCTGCTTTATGGCAAATGTTCCCTTTTTTTTTTTAAATTGATATTGTTTCATGTGTTTCTGTTAATTAATTTATTGTTGTTGATGACTATATGTTGAATTGGGTTCTGATGATGGATATTGATAGTATTCGGTAAATTGTGATTTCAAATTAGGGTTTTTGCTTTCTTTGCATGATGTTTCTGTTCTCATCCTTTGCAAAGTATTTGTATGGTGATTCACTATTTGTGATGATTGTGTGGATACGAGGTTTTTCTGGAAAGGGAAAGTTCCTCTTTATTGTGTTTCCAGAAGATGCTACGTGATGATGTATGTTTTAGTATTAGGATCACCTGGGATGTTGAATGGAGGACTAGTGAACTCTTATTTTTTTCCCCTTATCGTCTTTAGTTTTGTGAAGATCTGAGAAAAATTATACCTTTTCCAAGAAAAAACTGGTGTAAGAAGTGCAAGCAATAATTTGTGTGGTGTGGTGGTTTTACAGGCAGTTGAGAAATAGGGATGCAGCTGTTAAATCAAGAGAAAGAAAGAAGATGTATGTGAGGGATCTGGAAATCAAGAGTAGGTACTTAGAAGGGGAATGCAGAAGACTGGGGCGGATGCTTCAGTGTTTTGTTGCTGAGAATCAAGCTCTGCGTCTTAGTTTGCAGAAGGGCAATGCATTTGATGTTAGCTCGGCCAAGCAGGAGTCTGCTGTGCTCTTGTTGGGTACGCATCATAAATTAAATTTTCATTTCATGATTCCCTTGATATTGTGTATATATTTTACATATTTACATATGGCGAGATAAATAGGACAAATTTTTAAGCTGGATGGTTTATTTTAGCATAACACCACGTTCTAACAAGCTTTTCATAACTATTTAAATATTGTAATTTAATTGCATTTAACCGATTAAACACGATGGTGGTTTAATCGAGATGTCTTATTTTAATTTTGAAGTAATTATGTTAGGGAGCTTCTGGTCAGTTGTGTTTCTTCCCCCTGATGATGCAGAATTCGATTCTGCACGAAGCTTATGGATTCCATTGGACTAGTTTCTGATTAATATGATTCGTCATTGTACATTGGCCGCCTGTCTGTATGTGACTTGCTGTTTGCCTATATTTATTGGTAATTTGTATTTGGTTACTTTTCAGAATCCCTGCTGTTGGGTTCCCTGCTTTGGTTCCTGGGCATCATGTGCCTATTCACTCTGCCCGCAAGGCTCCAGTCAACTCTGGTGGCAGTTCCACTAAAAAACGTGGAAAAGAAAGTACCAGAAAGAAGAGTAGGAAGTAGGACGTTTACTTCCTTGGTGGTACAATCTTTTGTGAACAGTAGGAGATGCAGAGCTTCAAGGACAAGAATGAAAGCAGGATCATTATATATTCAAGTCTTGGGGTGAGGCTTTTCTTGTTTAGTCTTTTATGCTTCATTTGGTATCTGCCATGTAATTTTTGATGATGGAATGGGGAAAGCTTTCATAAACAAATATGTTGGTGGTTTGTTTTGATGAGCAAACGCAGTAAAATTGTCAGACAGCAGAAACTATTAGCCTGACGATATGTTAATCTGTTCTTTATTATTATTATTATTATTTTATTGAATCCCGCCTTCACTTTTTTTTTAAAAAAATTCTTAGATTGTTTTGGCTGTATACATACTCTACATCTCCTTTCTCTTTTGGAATTATCTGTTCTGTTCCCTGTTGCGGATGATACTACAGAAATGTCCTGGTGTGGCTGCTATTTATCTGAAGGGCGGACGAGCAACAACAATAGGGCCCTGGTGGATTTACCAGAAAAATGGATGCTATGCTTTCATTGACATGCACCTAGAAAACTCTGCCTTGCCTTGCCTAGCATTGGAAGCTCGTTTTTAGTCTCCACATAAAGCTAAATGGTAGCCTAAATAATGGCATTATCATCTGCTGATTCCAATTAAAGGATTAAACTGTTTTATAGTAATCGTAATACGTAATAATGATAATTACAGTGTGGCGCGGATGGTTAGGTAATGGCTACACAAGCTGCAACTAATGGTTTGGTAAGTCAGTGGGCTCATTCTATAAAAATTACAAGAATATACTCGCAGCATATTCTTCCAATCCAGTGTTATCTATTATGCATATTCGATAAGTTCCTCCCTCCACGGATCCACCTTCGGGTCCCAGTCTACTTATTATTATTTTTTATAGTTGGCAACTCCTCTCAATTCCAAAGAAAAGATTTATAAAGTGGTTTAACTCCTAGCTAACCTTTAGTCCTACTACATATATTCTCACAGATTTAATATTTTTTTCTTTTTTTCCCGCCTTTAAAAATTGTAAAATCTATGTAGAAAATTGTACTAAATTCTAGAATTCCATAGTTACATCTAATTTATTTAAAACTGTTAATTCATTCAAATTAATACATAAATAAAATTGATATTAACTATATATTAATGTTGATAATTTATTAGAATACTTATCATCTAGAACACGTTGATTTTTATATCATTGCATATGTAAACGATATTAAAAAAAGAATTTTGCATACGTAAATATGATTACTTTTTTGTAGTTTACTTTTGTTGGGTGAATACTCAATAGAACATAACCTGGGAAATGCTGGACAAGAAAAAAGGTCCGATGCTTTGCTCTAACTTTCCTCAGAATTGTCAAGCAACGACTACTCAGCAGCTGTAATTCTAGGCTTTACTGTGGGCAGAAAATTATTTATCTTCTAGTAACATTAGCATTCAGATGTCCTCCTATAATTAATTACATTAAAGGGTATTAAATAGATCCAATAAATTAATAAGGCAAGGGCAATAATGTAACAAGACAATGATCATGCTAATCCCTATAATCCAAGGCCAAGATTTGACGGGTTGGTTGGTTGTATCGCCAAGTCACCTATTTTCCTTTCCACTTCCCACTCACTATATAAACGGTCTTTTCTTGAAAAGAAAAGAAAAGAAAGGAAAACAGACGCAGTGGTTTTGCTACCCACTCTTTTTACTACACTACACCAAACTCGCAACAACAACAACAACCTCAACGGCATGGATTCCGATTTCGGCATCCCCAGAGAACTCTCCGACCTTCAAAAACACCGATCTCTTTACCAACCTGAGCTCCCTCCCTGTCTTCAGGTTTTTCTCTTCTATTCCCCCACTCCATCTCATGTTTTTCTTTTACCCTCTTTCTCGATGTTGAGATTTTTTTTAAAAAATTTTTATATCCTCCGAGATTTTCTCTTCGCAATTTCCAATCCACTTGGATCGTTGTGAGGTCTTTTTGCTGCTTAGATCTATTTGACTTGCGGACAATTATATGTCCGTGTCAGCAGATAGATCTTGTGTTTGCTGCTGATTTTATTTTGGATGCTTTAATCTTTTGCTTCTAATTCATTTTTATTTGATGAATCAATGCTCTTCTTCTTTTAATTTTTGTTCACAATGCCATTGTTCAGGGAACTACTGTAAGAGTAGAATTTGGTGATGGTACTACAGCCGCAGATGAAGCTGGTGCTCATACCATAAGCCGATCCTTTCCTCACACTTATGGTCAGCCTTTGGCTCACTTTCTCAGGGCAACTGCTAAAGTACCTGATGCGCACATCATTACTGAGCATCCTGCTATGAGGTTCTTGCATTTGATCATTCTGTTCCTTGATCTTTCAGTTTGTATCTGATGTTAAGTTTTTCATATAGTATGGGAATCTGACATACTTTTAAGAAGATACGTCTTCAAGTCCTGGTGTGCCATTTTATGCTTGAAAATGACCTACTTTGCTGCTGTGTTACTTCTTTGCAGGGTGGGAATTGTCTTCTCTGGCAGACAATCCCCTGGAGGTCACAATGTCATATGGGGCCTCCACAGTGCTCTTAAAATCCACAACCCTAACAGTACTTTACTTGGATTTCTAGGTGAGCAACAACAGTTCATTATTATTTGTTTTAACACCATTGCACACTTGTGAAATCACGCATCTTTATATGAAAACTTTAATTTCTTTCTTCAACTTCTTCTTCCTCCTGTTTGCAAAGTTTGGATTTTATTTTTAGTTTCTAATTCTCAGATTGAGAAAGAAGGCATAAAAAGGATGCCTAAGGTTATGCGTCTTCATTAGCTATCTCTAAGGATAATACTAAAATATTATTCATGGTGTATCCTAGTTTAGGCGATAGGGTCAAATTTAATACTGCTCATTTGCTTTCCTCTATTAATAAAATTCTTGTACTCAGGAAACACGTAGGGTACATATATCTTTGATCATCATTATCCCTCGGTGAAGCCTGTCCACTTCTCTTTAAACGGAATGCTATTAACTTTTGTGGTGGTTGTTTGTGTGTGCAGGTGGCTCTGAAGGTTTATTTGCCCAGAAAACTCTTGAAATCACGGATGACATTCTCACCACCTACAAGAATCAAGGTATGTCGTAACATCTGATTGTCAAATTTGGATCTTCAATTTCTCATGGTCATTAAACTTGACTAATTCAGTTTAAAAAAAAAAAAAGACTAATTTGTGATTTTATTCTGCTTGATAAAGGGGGTTATGATTTGCTGGGAAGGACAAAAGATCAAATAAGAACTACTGAGCAAGTTAATGCTGCTCTAACCACGTGCAAAAATTTAAAGTTGGATGGCCTTGTTATCATTGGAGGTAAGATTTATTCTCAAGATTGCAAAAGATTGTGCATACAAACTTTTGGTCTAAATGCTAAATATAATTTTTTTTTTTTCTGAAGGGGTTACATCAAACACAGATGCTGCTCAGCTTGCTGAGACATTTGCCGAGGCAAAGTGCCCGACTAAGGTACACTCTCTGTGTCTCCTTAACCGATAAGCATAGCTGGATATTTATAATGTTTCTTCATAGTCAATTGATGAATGTGATTTTTGCAGGTGGTTGGTGTTCCTGTTACTTTGAATGGAGATCTTAAGAATCAATTTGTAGAAACAAATGTTGGTTTTGATACAATTTGCAAGGTATTAGACCAGCGATTAAAGATCTGCATTTTAATAATTCACATGTTTTTCTTTGAAATACGCGACTAGTGCATTAAAAGATTTTCTTCAGAATTCATGCCAAAGTAAACTATTTTGTTGTTCCCACTTTCATTTTCTCTCATTTATTCATCATTTTTCTATGTTCAAACTTATATATGCTTTCCCTCCTCATTTTCCATATCATGATCATGATCCGTCATTCTGATTTTTATTCCATCCTTTTACTTCCCTTAATTTTGTTTTTTATTTGAGATAAAAAACTATCACTTTCTTGATATACAGGTCAATTCTCAGCTCATCAGCAATGTCTGTACTGATGCACTCTCTGCAGAGAAGGTGACTGCTTAAATCTCTAACTCAAGATCATCTCATCAATGACCAGACTAATTTAGTCGTTATTGCATTTCTCCGTTTTTCTTGTGTCAGAAAAGTTCATTTGGGAATGTACAGTAGTAATAAATATCTTTGCCATTTGATCCCGACTAGGAAGTTGCACTCACCTATCATCGCTACTATTCTTATGCTGAATAAGAATCTTAAAGAGAACAAAAGATGAATGAATATTACAAGCTGGTGCCTTTGTACTTTATTTTTAATAAGTTGACACTTCTTTTCTTTTAATATCTTTTTATATAAGTTTTGACTTTGCAAATGCCTCTTTTCCCAATTTCCAGTATTATTATTTTATACGGCTCATGGGCAGAAAGGCATCACATGTTGCTTTGGAATGCACCCTCCAATCTCATCCAAACATGGTTAGTATATATTATTTGATCGGTCATTGTGGTGTTTGTGGTGCATTTATGTATATGTTGTTCTGTTATTTAAATTATTCGTTCTATGCCTTTCTCATAGGTAGTTCTTGGTGAGGAGGTCGCTGCATCAAAGCTTACTCTTTTTGACCTGACAAAACAAGTTTGTGATGCTGTCCAGTCCAGAGCAGAACAAGGTTTGGACAATTTAGTTTGCTTTTTGTAATTTTGTGAACAATTGTTATCTCATTACCTGAATGGGATCAAATGTATCAGACAAGTACCATGGGGTCATTCTACTACCAGAGGGGCTTATTGAAAGCATCCCTGAAGTATATGCTCTCTTGAAGGTAATTGAGGCAGCTAAACAATGGTTACTTTTGTTTCGATTCCCCCCTCTTGACACTATTTGGATGCATCATAATTTTTTGCATGTTCATATGTAAAGGTGAAATAAGCGTTTTGTTTTAGGTTTATAACTGCATTTATTCTGTGGGCATACCATGTCATAAGAAGTAGCTTTTCTTTCTCTGCGAAGTTAATAATGGTGTTTCCTGTCACTATTAGGAAATACATGGCTTGCTAAGACAAGGTGTTACCCCCAGTAACATTTCATCTAAACTCTCACCATGGGCATCTGCTTTGTTTGAATTTCTGCCGCTCTTTATCAAGAAGCAGGTTTGGATGTCCCTCTTAACTGTACATCAGAAAATTTTTGTTGCTCCTATTGAGTCCTAATGTCCTCATTAACCATCTAAATTTTTTATATTTAATGTCACAGCTGCTCCTATACCCTGAATCAGATGACTCAGCACAGTTATCTCAGGTAATTCACATGATCTTCCTGGTGGAAAGGAAGCTTCTTTTTCCTTACCTTTCTACACTTATGGTTCCCCTCATACGTTGTCTGCTCTTCTTGCTCTCATAGATTGAGACAGAGAAACTTCTTGCACATCTTGTGGAGGCAGAAATGAACAAGCGATTGGTATGTTGTGAAATTTGAGTTCTGTTCTGAATTAGTTTATGCTCATGATAATCTTCATATTCATTTTTCGTCCAGTTTGGCAGGCTATAGATCTGCAGTTTGTTGAGTTTCTGAATGGAAGATGAATATATCCTTTGTATTGATTGTAATATGTCCATCATATGGAAGAAACATAAAAGCTTTTTGAATGGTATCCAAGAACCAAAATTGACCCAGGCCATGCCTCAACTATTTAGCATTCAAGTTGACGCCCTAGGATGTAGAAATCCCAAATCACTTGAAACTGAAATAAGTAAAAATTCTGTTTGCCCTGGTCTTCTACTTATTAAAAAAATTAGGATATGTTTTCCCTTTATGCTACAGAAAATGGAAGATAAAGCAAATTCTTAATACTCATTTGTGCTTGCTGAATATGGAGCTTGTTCTCTTCAGCTTCATTTTGGCTTTACTTTCCAACTGTCTCTGGAAATACGAAGGAAACTTGATGCCAAAATTTTGCACTTATTAATGTCCACCATCCAGTGCTTAGTAAAAAGAACTGGCTCCAATTATTTTTAGTCAAACTTCATGTTTTATTTTTATTAGATCAAATATTCAGCATCTCTTGGGCATGTTTTGCAGAAAGAGGGCACATACAAGGGGAAAAAATTCAATGCCATCTGCCACTTTTTTGGTTACCAGGCCCGTGGATCCCTGCCATCAAAATTTGATTGCGACTATGCTTATGTATGTGATAAACAATGGACACTGGAATCTTTGGCCTTTAAGTATGATAGTGCCCACCATTTTGTTAATGTGCAATGGCTTCCTGTAGGTTCTTGGACATATCTGCTACCATATTCTAGCAGCTGGTTTGAACGGTTACATGGCTACTGTAACTAACCTGAAGAATCCTGTAAACAAATGGCGCTGTGGTGCAGCTCCAATTCCGGTTAGTTCTACTTCTAACTCTCTAATTTGTTGTGATGAAATTTGTATTTTTGGGCAAACTTTTCCTTGCATATGATGTAGTCTTTTGTTATTTGGTAACCTCTGCTATTGGTATTGATTAATGACTTTCTGAGCATATCTGCTCTGAAATATTAGGCAATGATGACAGTGAAGCGTTGGGCTCAAAGTCCAGTTGCCACTTCAATAGGAAAACCTGCAATTCACCCAGCTACTGTGGATTTGAATGGAAAAGCATACGAGTGAGTTTTTTTGTTTAGCTCATTTCTCCTCTTCATAAGAAACTTTAGTTGGTGTCGTAGTAGCAATTAGTTTGCTTCAATGAACCCTATTTTGATTCTCTGGTTATTCATGGCTTTGGTTGCAGGCTTCTCAGAATAAATGGAGCAAAGTTTTTGATGGATGACCTATATAGAAATCCAGGTCCTCTTCAATTTGATGGTCCTGGTGCTGATGCTAAGCCAATAAGTCTCCTTGTTGAAGACCAGGATTACATGGGCCGGATCAAGAAATTGCAAGAATACCTTGAGAAGGTCCTTACATCACATTACCCTGTTCTCTTAATCCTTTTTGTCTCCTAAACTATAATGGATGTGTTGGAGAAGGAATAATTGTTAACTAATAACATTTGATCTAATATCAAAAAATGTTTGCACGGCATAAGAGGGTCTAGTTTTTCAGTTTAGTTGGTTCGTTCCTCAATTTTATTTAGAGACGTCAAGAGGTAAACAGTGAGGATGAGTAAGCATTTGAGATGTTTACACCTGGTCTGAACATGATGTTCACCTGAAATGCCTACATCTTGGTCCATCTTCCTTTTTACTTTTTTTTTTGTTCCATTTGTTTCATTCATCTGCTAAACAATTTAAGTCTATTCCTTTAACAATTTGTCACATTGTTGTATTTTGCTAATATTGACAGATTTTTCACCGTTCAAATTTACAGGTACGGACTATTGTGAAACCAGGGTGTTCACAGGATGTGCTGAAAGCTGCTTTGAGTGTCATGGCTTCTGTTACAGATGTGCTGTCTACAATGTCTTCTTCGAATTCATTAAATGGCTATACACCCCTTTGAAAGTACAAATCATGTATTCTTCTCAAACTTCCTTGGTGCTGCTGCATAGTTGGAGAACTACTAAATGCTGGAGCACACATCTCCTTCTTCTTTCATTTATATCTCAAACTGTAGCTGCAGATGAGCTAGATGATTGCAATAAGCTGAATTTTGTTTTGTTTTTTTTCTTTTTTGGTGGAAACAGCTAACTTTTAAATTACTTTGTTAAAATTACCTAAGGATGATATATTGTAAGTTTTGCAGGGTTGAGCTTTGTTGTGCTAGCAGGAATGCAGGAACATTGTTAATGCATAAAGTTAATCTTTGCGTCCGAATTGATGTTAGTGTTATTTTATAGTCCTAAATTAGAAGTAATCCTTTTTTGGATTAGAACCTTACCCTTCCTGGGCTTCAATTGTAGACGGCCGATCTTCCTCTGAAAGATTGGTGCATCATAGTGCCAGCTCTGTGAAGTCCAAGAAGATATTCCTAGGTTTTCGTTCTGTCATCCAATTCCAGGATACGTCTGTACCATGTGAAGTTTATTCTGGTATCGAACGGATGCTTTTTCCTGAAATTTTCCTGAAATCTTCAATGGCTCTGTGGAGTTGGTTGGTACCTCCAATATCTTGCCTCCATTTTCCAGTGTATATTTCCGTGAACTCAGGGGCCGAATTCAATTAGACTTTTTAAAGACATTAATAAATTATTTTTAAGCGAATAACTTTTGAAAAGTTTATAGACTTTTAATGATTTTTATAAAATTTAATCATTTTTACAAACTTTATTTTGGAAGATTTTTATAGAGTTTATGAATTTATTAATGACTTTATAGATTTTATTTTGAAAGACTTTTTATGATTTTTAACGACTTTTACATATTTTGATTTAATAATTTAATTTTTGTTATATAATAAAAATAAATTTTTTGAAAAATAATTGAGATATTTATTTTAGTAATTGCAAATAAAAAAAAACATATCAAAGAGTTGTTTAGCTTTTACACCCAAAATAAACAATTAAAAATCCTAAGTACAAAACTGAACTTAAAAACTATGAAAATTTAATTTCTTCATAAAAAATCTAACAAACTCCATATAACAAAACTTAAAACAATATTAAAAATAAAAAAAAACTAATAATGTTCGTTATTATCCACATGCTCAATATCACTCCACATATTAGTAGTTATAGCAGTCCTCCATTCATTGGCAGTATTTTTTTTGTTGCTCTTGGGTCTCAAAAAATAGTTCAAAATCATCTTCTTGATTGAGGTATAGATGGAGATGATAAAATTTCACTATCTGGTTCAACTGAAAATTCATCCGAATGACATTCTTTTTGAAGAAAGTTGTGCAATCCTGCACATGCCAACACATATACAACACCTTAATCATCAATCATAACAACCAAATCCTACCCATTAGATTTTCTTACTTCTATGATTGGCAGTCCAATCCAATGTGAGGCATGTGATGATGATAATCAAGATTTAGGGACTTACATATTATGAAGTAGTCAACACCCTATCCATACATTACATAGTTCCAGAATAATCCAACAAAATATAGCTAAATTTTTTGGTTTTGCATGTGAAAGTGCAAAGAAGCCTAAAGTAGATGTAAAAGTGCAAAGATGCGTCCAATAAGCTCAATGTGAACAATAATTGACCAAAAAAAAAAAAAGCTATATGTGAACAATAAACATATTAGTTCAACAATTCAAATATTACCATTTAAATGATGCATTTAAAATTTTATAAAACCGAAAAAGAAAAGATAATTTTTTTTTATATGTGCTGATGTCAAGTAACAAAAACTTATAAATTAAACTGCAGATATAAAATTATCAACCACAATGAATTCAACCACGAATATCAAAGAAAAATAAAATCAACAAAACCATAACAAAACAAGAAGAGAAAGTGGACATAAATATGCATGCCTCTTAATTTACATGTGTACATTAAATGACATATCTGTAAGTACTTATTTTAGTTATTGTATGGATATTCTAATTATTCATAAATTTTCTTATGCATGCCTCGTATCTATTTTACTTTTCTTCCTTTTCTTCATATATATATATATATATATTCATAGTGTATAACATAAATGTAAGTACTAATTCAATTATTGATCAAATGCATTGTTTAATTACTACCAATGGTTTACTTGTATTATTATTACTAATCCAATTATTCGTCCAAGGGAATTGATGGAATTAGTATCAGTTTTTAAATTGGTTAACTATTACTAATCCGATATCAATGAATTTCATTAATTGATTGATTATTACTAATAATAATCAATTAATTTGATTAGTACTAGTATGATCATTGCTTACATTGAATAAACTGAAATAGTATGAATTAGACAAAATCATTGATATCAATTTGACAATATCCATGAATAAAAATAAAACCCATAAGCATAAGAATATCCGAGAAGTCATATTGTGTTGTTGATAATTAAAACTCTAAAAACAAATCATCATTAATTGTTCAATAATCATCCACAACACATAAATATTAAAACCCATATATGTTTATAATTGTTCAAGAGATCAAAATAAAGAAATACCTGATCGTGGATTTTCTCTTTTTCTTCACTTTTCTCTTTTTCTTCGCTTTTTAGTATGCAAGGAAGCTAGAAAAAAAAAATCTATTCAATTCTTGAGCCAGAATGAAAGACAATTCTTTAGATTCTCTATTTATATCAACCTAGTAAAATCATTCAAAGTCTACAAAAGTCCAAATCTATAAAAATCCATGACTTTTTGAATATGAATTTACTTTTATTAACTCTTTAAAAGTTCTAATTAAATACTCCTTAACTTTTATATTATAGATTTTTTTAAAGTT
The DNA here is from genome assembly GCA_949671775.1 of Mallotus repandus. Lineage (NCBI taxonomy): Eukaryota > Viridiplantae > Streptophyta > Magnoliopsida > Malpighiales > Euphorbiaceae > Mallotus > Mallotus repandus. Next base: position 14,211 of record CATIWM010182293.1, read on the forward strand.
CATAAAAGTCATTATTGAATACACCATAACTTTTAAAGAGTCTTTAAAAGTTAGAATTGAATACTCCATGACTTTTAAAATCTATCAAAGTCTTTAAAACTCTTAATTGATTACACCCCCCTCATTTTCGAAAGTTCAAATATTATGACACTACTACTAGTGGGAATTTGCAACGGAAAATTGGGGACTGCTCTAATGCTTTACATATTTTTAGTAAACAAAATTTTGGTAATTTGAGGCAATAGATAGATACTAAGTTAGGGTCAAATACAAACTCTCAAGGAGCAAGCTAATTATTCTCTTCATATCCCTACAATACAGAGCCTCCAAAATGATGTTAATGAATTAATTGTACAGGATGAGGAATATTGGCGGCGACAATGGTCAAGGGCCGTATGGTTAGAGGCAGGTGATTGGAATACAAATTTTTTCCATTGCAAAGCCTCCGAACGACGTTGCCATAATCAGCTCCATAAACTTTAAGATGCTTCAGGTGTTTGGTATGAGGGGCGGATGGGTCTTGCTTAATTGGTTAATCAGTATTACTCGGATTTTTTTACAAGTACCGGTGTTCAGAATTTTGATCATTCCCTTACAGTAATTGATTCAAGTTTGACATTGGACGATGCTGAATTACTATCTTCACCTTATTCTCGGGATAAGATTTTTCAAGCTCTTAAGCAAATACATCCCGGTAAAGCTCCGGGTTATGATGGTATGTCAGCCCTATTTTTTTAGAAATATTGGGATATAGTGGGTGATGATGTAACCTCTTTAGTTCTAAATTTTCTGATTACTTGTATCATTCCTAGTAATTTAAATCATACTTTTGTTACCCTTATCCTAAAAATTAAATCTCCAACTTCTGTCAAATACCTTCGGCCTATAAGTCTGTGCAATGTGATCTACAAAATTATTTCTAAGGTTTTGGTTAACAGACTTAAAATGGTTTTACCTATGTTAATTCATGAAACTTAAAGTGCATTTGTTCCAGGGAGATTGATAACGAATAATGCAATTGTAGCTTTTGAGACTTTTCATTCTATGAAGCATTGTATTAAAAGTGAGACAGAGGTTATGGCTATTAAATTGGACACGAGTAAGGCTTATGACATGATTGAATGGGCATATCTTGAAAGTATTATGTTAAAGATGAATTTTCCTATTCATTTTATTGCATTGATTATGAGTTACTTGTGGTCAGTTTCCTTTTCATTCCTAATTAATGGGCAACCAGAAGGTTTTCTAAAACTGAGTAGGGGTCTTCGTCAAGGTGATCCTATTTTGCCTTATTTATTAGTGATATGTGCGGAAGGGTTCTCAGTAATGATTAGGAAAGCTGTTGCTCAAGGAGATTTACATCCTATTCGGGTTTCTCCGAGGAGTCCATCTATTTCTCATTTTTTCTTTGCTGACGATTGTGTTCTATTTGCCCAAGCAACAGTGACAGAATGCCAAACTCTAAAACATCTATTGTAGCTCTATTCTCATAAATCCAATCAGGTAGTGAATTTTGATAAATCTACTCTCACTTTCAGTAGTTATGTCCCAGCTCTTCAACGCCAGCATATTTGTGATTTGTTACACATGTCCATTATGGATCATTATGAAAGATATCTGGGTTTGCCAGATTTAATTGGGCGTTCCAAGAAGCAAATATTTGGTTTTTTAAAAGATCGGTTGTGGAAGAAGTTAAAGGGGTGGAAAGAAAAATTCCTTAGCCGCACAGGAAAAGAAGTTTTAATAAAAGCAGTGGCTCAATTTACCCCTCAATATATCATGAACTGTTTTCTTTTGCCAAAGACATTTAATGATGATCTTCAGAAGATGATTAATTGATTTTGGTGGGGAAACATGATGGATGCACGTAAAATACATTGGCTATCTGGATAGCAATTATCTAAGTCAAAAGCTAAGGGTGGTTTAGGGTTCAGACATTTTCATTATTTCAACTTGGCTTTGCTGGCCAAACAAGGTTGGAGATTGTTGATGCAATCTACTTCCTTATGTTCTCAGGTCATCTTTTATAAATATTATCCTCGCCAGGATTTTTAGACAACAACACATGGCTACCGCCCAAGTTATTTTTGGTGCAGTGTTTTAGCAATTGGAGATACTTTGATTAAGGGGACATGCTGGCACATTGGCAATAAGTTATCAGTGAATATGTGGACTGATTGCTGGCTTGTTGATCTCTATGGTGTGAAACCTCTAGTTCCTCAATATGATCTGGTTGATAATACGGTCAACTCTTTAATTGATATGGAAACTAAATAGTAGAGGGTATCCTTTCTTAAACAACTGTTTTTACTATTTGAGGTTGATGGTATATTGAAGTTTCCACTCAGCTATTGACTCCCTAATGATTCTCAATTCTGGTTATTCATTAAAGATGGGCAATATTCTATTAAGACTGGGTATAAGGTGGCCCAATCTTTGGCACATCGTTCATCCTCAACGAGTTCCTCTTATGTATCTGAAACAACTGTGTGGAAATCCATCTGGCATTTATATGTGTCACCAAAGATAAAAATGTTTATGTGGCCGGTGCTGCATGATTCTTTTCCAACAATAAATAATTTGCGAAGTCGAGGTATGTCTGTTGAATAAGGATGTTTGTTTTGTGGTTCTAAATATGAATCATTGTTCCACCTTTTTAAAGAATGTTCTTGGACTCGTGGTGTTTGGTTATTATCCTCTATAGGACTTCAAATCGATCAAGTACATGTCAACTCCATCTGGGATTGGTATACTGAGTTGCTTTCATATCAGAATGTGGATATTCTGGCAACATTGGTTACTTTCTAGTGGTCTATTTAGTTTAGGCAAAATCAGCTTGCTGCAGGACAACAAGGTATGCATCCATGTCAACTGGTTCTTATGGTTGATTCAATGCAGCGAGAATTTAATGCAGTTGTTGTGCCATCTCCAATGGAGTTCTCATCTGTTGCTGTGGTTCGTTGGCATCCACCTCCTGCTAAGTTATTGAAAGTTAATACTGACACAGCTATAAATTTGCAAGATTCTAAGGTAGGTCTTGATGTTGTTGTCCGTCAATCATCTGGTGTAGTTGTTCTCTCTGCTGGCTATATTGTTCATGAATGTTTGGATATGGAAGCTGCTGAACTCCAGGCTTTACATTTTGGTCTGCGATTGGCTTTGAATTTTAGGCTTTTGGATGTAATCTTGGAATTAAACTCCCAATCAGTTATTACATGACTAAATGCTCGTTCGCTTGGCAGGACTAGCTCAGATTATTGTGTGAGGATATTTATCAGTTGGTTGCGGGTTTCAGTCATGTGTCTTTTGTTTTCACTTGCAGGGAGGGTAACAGTGTGGCACATTCTCTAGCGAAGGGTGTTTTAGATGCTAATTCTGATTTCTTAGTTCATGGGCTATCCCTTCTTTTGCCTTATTAGCTGTTCTAAATGACTTTGATTTCATTTCTACTTAATATAACATTTGTTTTTCTTAAAAAAAAATTATTACATCAAAATTATATTAAATATATTATTATACTTTTTATAATAAATAATTTTAGTTTATATTTTATAAATTTGTTTAGGCTTGATTTAGAGTAGTGTGTAATTTGTAATCAATAAGTGATATACTAAAATTCGTGTATAAGTACGTAATAATTTGAATTTAAGATTTTTTTGAAGTCTTAGTTTTAACCATATATCTTTGAATATATGATTCCAAAATATACAGTAATCAGAAAACAAAAATAGTTTCCTTCAAAAAAAATAGAATGGATTAAAAGAAAATATTAAGTGAATTTAGACTTATATAACAATTCATTTTTTTATTTTTTATTTTTGTAAAATGTAATATAATATTTACACAAATGAAAGTTTTCCTTACAGTCTAACCAAATGAAATAGAAAATAACTATAAAAAAAATGCTCGGACTTTATTAACTAAAAGAAGATAAAAAAAAAAATTAACTCTCTAAATGCAGAGAATTGAACTATCTATTTTATATTTAAAAAATAAAAATAATTTTTTTTTTAAATTGACTATTTATAATGAAAATTTTAAATATATAATTTTTTTTTTTGAAAATGCCTTAGATGATTTTTGTTAATTTTATTATAATTTATTTTTTAATTATGATAAATGAAAATAATGTTTTTTTAATAAAATGAAAGTTGTCATTATATTTTCTATTAAGGAAAATTACATTATGGAAATTAAAAATAACAATTAATTTTTTTTTTAACAACAATAACAATTAATTTCAATGATAATAAAGGAAATACTCTTCCAATTTCAACTTCCATGTTAAAAAAAGAAAAAAAAGAAAGATGAATAGGGTGTGGTGCGAAGCATGGAATGATAGCTGGCAATAAAACATCAGGTGAAGGTTCCTTCTTCCATCTACCTCGCTACACCTAAAAAAATCTCCCCAAAACTGAAGTGAACTGAAAACCCTCAATCAAATCAACTGAACTCCTCTAGTTAAAATTCCCTCCTCAAATTTCCCTCCCTCCCTATTTTTGGTTCCTTTTTCTTTTCTCCTCATTTCCATGGAAACAAACAGGGTGGTCGGTAGCAGTGACTGACCGCAGATGAAGACCAAAATAGCTTTGTTTAGATCCTATGGACTACTACAGTCGGTTAGTTTCTGTTTCTCTGTAAGTCCATTCCATTTTCAATTGTACTAATGTAACAACTAGACACTCCTCTTTCATCGTCACTCTATCGACTCATGGATATCGACTCTCTCAATGCGGAGTTCGATGACTTCAGTGGCTCTGGTCACGACGATGACCTTCTGCAAGATGTCCAATACAACAACAATTGTCATGACTTTATGGAAGGCTCTTCTGCTGATCCTCATTTCTCAACTTCTGACTCTGATCTTAATCTCGAGCCCTATGACGGTATGGAATTCGATTCTGAGCAGTCCGCCCGCATTTTCTACAATTCCTATGCCCGCCGTGTTGGTTTTAGTACTAGGGTCAGCGTGTACCAGCGCTCTCGCCGTGATGGCTCTATCATTTGCCGTCAGATTGTCTGTTCTCGCGAGGGGTTTCGTCGCCAGGGCTGCGAGAATAGGTCTAAAAGACAGCGCACTGTCACTAGAGTTGGCTGTAAAGCTCAATTGACTGTTAAGAAACAGACTTCTGGCAAATGGGCTGTCACTAAACTCATCAAACAACATAATCATGACCTCGTGCCTCCTGATAAGGTGCATTGCCTTCGCTCTCACAGACATGTTTCTGGTCCTTCGCGAAGTCTCATTGATACTCTTCAGGCGGCAGGGATGGGACCAAGTGGAGTCATGTCTGTGCTTATTAAGGAATCCGGTGGAGTTAATAATGTTGGTTTTACCAAAGTCGATTGCCAGAATTATATGAGTAGTAGCCGGCAGAGAACACTTGGCAGTGGAGGTCAAGTTGTTTTTGACTATTTGCGACAAATGCAGGCGGAGGATTCTGGTTTCGTCTTTGCTGTACAAGGTGAGTTTGAGAACTCCACAGGGAACATTTTCTGGGCAGATGCAAATTCAAGAATGAATTACACATACTTTGGAGACACTGTTACTTTTGACACAATTTATAGAACAAACCGCTACAGGGTCCCTTTTGCACCTTTTACTGGGTTGAACCATCATGGGCAGACGGTGCTGTTTGGATGTGCATTACTGCTCAATGAGTCAGAGTCCTCATTCGTTTGGCTATTTGAGACTTGGCTTGCTGCAATGTCTGGCCGCCATCCCATCTCAATAACAACAGATCAGGACAGAATCATACGGGCAGCTGTTTCACAGGTGTTTCCTGCAACCCGCCACCGCTTTTGTAAATGGAACATATTTAGGGAGGCTCAGGAAAGATTGTCTGGCTTGTATCACGCACATCCCACTTTTGAAGTAGAGTTCCAAAGGTGCATCAACATGACCGATACAGTTGAGTTTGAGTCATGTTGGGAATCACTTATTCAAAGGTATGACCTCAGGGATAGTGAATGGCTTCAGTCAATGTACAATGCTCACCAGCAATGGGTGCCAGTTTACCTCCGGGATACATTCTTTGGCGAGATGTCCATAATGCAAGGAAGTGATAATATAAATTCTTACTTCGATGGGTATATAAATGCATCTACTACTATTCAAGTGCTAATTAAGCAGTATGAAAAAGCAATTGCATCTCGTTTTGAAAAGGAAGTAAAGGCAGATTATGATACAATGAATATTCATCCAGTTGTAAAAACTCCATCTCCCATGGAAAAACAGGCAGCAAGTCTCTACACAAGGAAGATATTTACAAAATTCCAAGAGGAATTAGTTGAGACACTTGCTTATCCTGCAACTGTAATTGATGACATGGGATCAGTAATTACATATAGGGTTGCAAAGTATGGGGAAGACCATAAAGCGCACTTTGTTAGGTTCCATGTTTTTGATAAGAGAGCTAGCTGTAGTTGCCAAATGTTTGAATTTTCAGGTATCATTTGTAGGCACATATTGGCAGTTTTTAGGGTAACTAATGTTCTTACACTTCCACCTCACTATATCTTGAAACGGTGGACAAGACATGCTAAAAGTCAAATTGTACTGGATGAAGATGGTCTTGGGCTGGCTAGTCATTCTCAAGAATCCTTTGCTGTTCGCTGTGGCAATCTTAGCCGAGAAGCCATCAGATATGTAGAAGAGGGCACAGAGTCGATGCATGTATATAATGTGGCGATGGATGCTCTTCACGAGGCCATGACAAAGGTTGCTGCTGCAAAGAAGCATGGTTCTGTGCGTGTACAGAATGGTCTGGTTAATGGTAGTTGGCAGCAGCAGCCATCCTGTTTGGTGAGTTCTTAAATCTATGCAGGAACCTTTTGTGGATTGGATTTTGTATGCTGCACATGATACTTGAGTGATTAACTCCTTTTTCCAACATTCTTCTGCATCTAAACTTCGATAGGAATTACTAAATATCATTTATCTGTTTAAATATGGCCTTCACCTTTGATGAATTTTCATGAAATACATTCATATTTGTCGTTTTTTTTTTTTTTTGAACAAAACATTCATATTTCTCGTTGGAAAGGTATACATTTGCAACGAACATTGTTAGACAAAGAACACAATTCTTAAGACGTTGGAAAAAGGGTGCTTAATTGATACATGCTTTCAGCTACTGTCAATAAACAATTTCTGTCTCAGCACTTGGTAGCATTTAGACATTGATTATGTAAGAGTATTTAGACATCAGTTAACAGCCCGTTTAGTAATACGGTAATTATTTGTAATTGAGATACGGCATTACTGAACCATGTAGTACTAAATATAAGTAGGAAATTTTTGATTCATGGCTGTATTTGCTTGTCATCCTACAAATATATAGAACTTGACAAATAAAATTTAAGCTCTAAAAATTTAGACCAAATTATTTATCTGATCAACGGCTAGTGGCGTGCGATTCTGTTTGTTATTTATGCATTTGGTGTCTCAGTTTAGATCATATGCTCCTGTGTGATCCCATATGTAGGATGAGGACAAGAAAATTCAGGAACTGACTGCTGAGTTGGAGCAAGCCAGTCAACAATGTGAAGCATATAGAGCAAAATTATTAGGTGTATTGAAAGATATGGAGGAGCAGAAGTTGAAGATAGCAGTGAAGATTGAGAATGTGAGGCTGAATCTGAAAGATTGAAGTGAGGCCCGCTTGGCATTGGCTCAGTCATCCGTATATGTATAAAAAAAAATGGAAAACGTAGGGATAAACAATAACAGCATTGCGACATCTTTTTTGTCAGGTTGCCAGAAAGAAATTGCTTGTATTGCAATAGCACAGGTATAATGTAAGCAAAGCTGAGATGCCTAACTATGTAACACAGATGTGGAGATTAAATTGAGGAATAGAGTGTAGTATTAGTAGTAGCAGAAGAAGCCTTCTAATTTTTGGATGCTTTAATAAGAAGATATTCTTTATTTGGTAGTATTGGTGATTTTTACTTATGCAGCTGTTGCTGTTGAGCCTTGTATTAATTAATTAATTGATTAATTTAGATGTTAAAAAGTGTTAATGATGCTGCTAATACCGCAAATTATATCATGAACCCATGTCCATGATATAAGGTGTGTTTCACACGTGAGTAGCGTTTCTTTTTTTTTTTCTCTGCTTTCTTCTTCTTCTTCTAGGCGTCATCTTTTTCTTCTTTCCTCACTTGCAATTTTTTGCTCTTTTTTTTTTGTCTCATTCAAATCTCTTACTCTTTGTTATCTTCTTGTTCACCACTTTTTTTTTTGTCTGTTACTTTCTCCATCTTTATCTTTTTTCTTTCTTTCTTTTCCTTGAGTTCTTTGCCTTTCTCTTGTCCTTCTCCTTAATTTTTTCTTTGCTAAGGTTCAATCAAATAATGTTGGAAGAAACAAACTCAAATTCTAGTAAGAATGCGCTCCATCAATTTTCGGTGACTAGTATAAAATCGTTAAACCAGAGTGCAGCTTTCACAACCTGTAAGTTGCATGAGATCATATTACCATGTGTTATCTGTTAATAACCAATATGCTTGAGCCAAAAGCAACAACATTTTGTACCTCTTCCAAAGCCATAATAGTTGCGGGAATATAATCAAGTTGATGAGCACCATGATTGGAAATGATGATTCTAGTTGGAGGTTCATGTGTTGTTAAATAAAAATTGAATTGAATATGAATCTGCATTTAAAAGTTAATAAATATACAAGTGAAAGATAAATATGCAGGTAAAAGTTAATGAATATTTAGGTAAATGTCAATGAATCTGCTGGAAATTTATTAATCTTTACCTGCATATTTGTTGAGTTAAATCTTCTTCTTCTCTTTCTTCTTGCAGATTCATTGATTTTGAACTACAGATTCATTTGATTTTGAACTGCAGATTCATTTGATTTTGAGTTGCAGATTCATTGATTTTGAGATGTAAATTCATTGATTTTGAGCTATAGATTCATTAATTTTGAGCTCAGTTCTGATTCCCCTACTTCAGTGGAAGGCCTGTATAGCTCCCAACCTGCTGGGGTTGTTTTGACTTCTGCCTTTTAATACTCTTTAGCAGATGCTAGAAAGACATTTTATGTAAAAAAAAAAGACACGCGTTTTCATTCACACATGCATAGTCCATGTTGCATTATGGACGGGGTCCATGATATAAGAACTATGCTAATACCGCAAATTATATCATGGACCCCTATCCATGATGTTGTTTGTACCTCGCATGTGTGATTTAAGCTCGCGCTCTTTTTTTTTTTTTTTTTGCTTGCGTTTTTTTTCATGCTTTCTTCTTCTTCTTCTTCTTCCCTCATACTTTGGCTTTTTTTTTTTTATCTTTGC